>JAKVQF020000680.1:0-12548 GCA_023091115.2 Trypanosomatidae sp. Fi-14 | reverse complement strand
CGACAACAGCGACGATGACAGTGACGATGGTGGTGGGAGGAGAGGAGACGACGCAGGTCATTGCCGTGGTGCGACGACGGCGGTGACTGCACACGTGACGCGCAGCGTTGCCGCACAGTGCCCGCTGCACCCGACGTTGTGCGCCGCTGCGGTGCCGTTGCTGTTTGCTGGCCGTGTGCTACACGCCGCCCTGCCGCCGACGTGCATGCAGATTGACTTGACCAGCGCGCACGCGGCGAGCCACGCAACAACCGCCACGTCGTCGTCGGTGACGTCGAAGCTGCGCGCCGACGACGCGGTGCTCATCGCACTGCCACTGGCCACGCTGCTGCCACGTTGGGTGGTGGCACAACGCGAGCGCGAGGGCGTCCTGTCGCTGCCGCAGCGTAGCCGTGGCGGCAACGACAACGCATGCCTCGCGGCGGCGGCGGTGCAGGACATGGACGATGACGTGTACGCCGCCACGCACGCGCTGCTGCAGCGTCTGCCGCCACTCTACCGCAACGTTGGCGCTCTCTTGCACGTCGGCTACGTCGAGGCGATTGACTACAACGACTGCGGTGCCGCCTCGTCTGTTCGTCTGCGCATCTCCTGGCATGAGGACGTGTTGGCAGCGGCGACGACGTCGACGACGGCAGGCACGCGCAACAACAACAACAACAACAGCAGCGGCTGCAGTATACCCTTTCTGCACGCTGTGCACGTCGGCTATGCCGAGACGACGTCGCTCATTTACGTTGTCCGTCTGACATCAGCGCGGCCAACGATTGACGCCATACGCGCCTTGCACGCGGTACGGCACACACGCTTCGCACACACACTGTACGACGCACGCCGCACCGCACACGACAGTCGACGCTACATGAGCCATCTGCGCAGATGGTTCGCGCAGCCGCACGTACAGCAGGCGGCGCGGGCGCGTTTGGGTGTCGGTGCGCGGCTGAATGGGTGGCAAGTGCGTGCCATTGCCGCTGTGTTGTTCGCCGCCGACCCGTCGTGGCTGCCACTGACGACGCGTGCATCGACAAACAACGACAACAACAACGATGATGGCGATGACAGCAGTGCTGCTGCTCGTGCCATGCCCGTGGCAACGTACATGCATCCGAATGTGGCGCGTCTCTTTTACCCACAGCAGGCGACGACGTCGGCGTCACTGATGTGCAGCAGCAGCAGCAGCAGTGACACTGCTAGCCCTGTGCTCTTCATGGGCTCACGTGTGCCGGACGTGCTGATTGTCGAGGGCCCACCCGGCACGGGCAAGACGCAGACGATTGCCGGACTGTGTCTGAGCGTGCTGCGACTGCTGCCACGACAGCGTGCGCGTGTGCTGCTCTGTGCACCGTCCAACTGCGCCGTCGACGAGGCTCTGCTGCGTACGGTGCAACTACACAAGCAGTTACTCGCCAGCGAGGACGCGGCAAACGCGACGCGACACGGCAACGACGGCAACGTTGGTGATGACAGCACAGGTCACACCGCGTCTGCGCCACCGCTACCGCGCCGTGTGCGCGTGTTGCGTGTCGGCATACGCGCCAATGTTAGCAAGGCGGTGCTGCAGCTGTCACCGCGTGTGTACATGGACGACCGCGTCGACGACGTGCTGCTGCCATCGCCACCGCGCGAGCGGTCAGCAGCAGCGACAGCGGCGACGCGTGACGTGGCGGCAGACGACGCACGCACACATTTCGCCGCCAACACGTCGCGTGCCAGTCGGTGGCAAGCGCGGCAGACTGTCCTCGACAACACGGACCTCTTCTTCAGCACACTGGGCTCACTACACACACTGAATGGCCGCGGCGATGACAGCAGCAGCAACAGCAACAGCAACAACAACAACGACATTGGTAATGGCAATGCGGCGACACCAATGTCGTTTGACGTTGTCATTGTCGACGAGGCGTCACAGGGCACGGAGCCGGCGGTGCTGCTGGCGCTGTTGTCTGCGCGACGGGTGTGTGTGCTCGTTGGCGACTCGCGGCAGCTGCAGCCAATGGTGCGGTGCGTGTCGGCGGCGCAGCGCGGTCTGTCGCGCAGCCTGCTCGTGCGTCTGCTGCACTGTGGTCACGTGTCACACATGCTGCGCACGCAGTATCGCATGCACCCCGACGTGTGTGCCTTTCCCAACCGTTACTTCTACGCCTCACAGCTGTACACGGCGGCGTCGGTGTTGCAGCGTGGCTGCAGCAGCACCACCACCACCACCACAACAACGACAAGCGCAGTAGCAGTGACTAGTCGAGGTAGTGCGAATGAGCGCAACGCACACACGACGCCGTCGCCACCGCGGCATCGCACGCGCCGTGGCAGCAAGGACGACGAGGCCAACAACGACGCGGGCGACGGCGACGGCGACGCGGTGCAACGTCACGCGCCACTGCCACATGTGCAGCAGTACATCGCGTCACGCCTGGCGACGATGCCGCGCTTCGCGTTTGTCGACGTCCCACTCACGCGCATGCATCGCGGACGTACCGCGTCGTGGCAGAGCGACTATGAGGCACGCGTGGTCGTGACGATGATGCGGCAGCTGCGTCTGCACCTGCAGCTCAGCGTGGACGCGTTTGCCGCGTATGCGTGCATCATTACGTACTATCGTGCGCAGTGTGAGGCGGTGCTGCGGCACATGACGTGGGCGGAGCGGCGCAGCGGGCTCGAGGTGGCGACGGTGGACGCGTTTCAGGGCCGCGAGAAGGACATTGTGCTCGTGAGTTGTGTGCGTGCCTTGTCACGTGATGCACTCGAGCAGCTGGCGACTGCAATGCAAACGCGACATGCATACAAGCGTGCGCGCGGTAGCAACAACAGCAACAACAACAGCAATGATGATGACGATGACTACAACAGCAACACTGTCGCGTTTGTCAGGCCGCGCGAGGCGGCGGTGACGGCGCTCGGCTTCTTGTGTGACTGGCATCGCATCAACGTGTCCTTGACACGTGCGCGCGAGCTGTGCATTGTTGTTGCGCATCGCGCCACCATACAAGCGGCGGCAGCCGCAACACGGCAGTCGTGCACGCACGCACAGGCAACAACAGCAGCAAGGACGACGGCGATATATGACAGCCATGGCCGCCACACGCGCACGCCCGCCACAGTCGTCGATGTCGACAACAATGACAGTGACGACGACGACGATGCTGCTGTTGCGTGTGTCGTGACGAGTGCGAATGATGCGGCGACGGCAGTGATGCGCGCCGTCGCGGCCGAGGCAAATGACACGCTTGCGCTGCATTACATGGTCGAGCACGCGGAGCGTTGTGCAATGCAACAACAACAACAGCAACAACAGCAGCAGCAGCAGTGCACAAGCAGTGTCACGCGCCCTCTGCCACACTGTCGTGGTCGTCGTGTGGTCGTGTGCGACGATGACAAGAACAACGACGAGGATGGCGACGGTCGCAGCGATGATGACGATGATGGTGGTGGTGATGATGTGTTGCGTGCTGCTGCCGACTGTTGTCGTGCGGCGTACATCACCTACCGTGACGGCACCAATATTGTCACGGAGCTGCAGCAACAGAGCATGCGGTAGTGTGTATCTGTGTGTGTGTGTGTGTGTTTGTACACACGCAGGCATATGCACACAGAGAGAGTGATACAGTCATGACGAGTAAGCGCGCGAGTACACATACACATACACACACATACATACTGTTTGTTGCGTCTGTTGCAGCTACGACGTACAATGTCTTGTTGCGGTGGCTGCGACAAACACACACAGACATACACAGACACAGACAGACATGTGCGCGACGGTGGCGCAGGTGCTGTTGCAGCCACCGTGCACACTCGATGCGTTGTGCAGCAACAGCGACGACGACGCCGCTGCCTCGACCGGCACGACGGCTGCCCTTGGCTTGCCATCACACCATACGTGGGCGGCGAGCGCGGCGGCGCAGCGCGTGCAGGTGGTGCTGCGAGGGCAACGCTTTGAGATGGCAATGGACGTGGCGACGGCGTATTGTTTGCTCTTTCGTTTCTTCTTCGGCCTGCCGCTCACGCCTGCGCGGCTGTCTACGCAGGACGCGTCAGTGCAGCACGTACTGACGGCGCTGACGAGCGCCGCCGCAGCAGCAACAGCGGCAGACACACGCACACATGACGCGGACGAGCACAGTGACGCACAAGGAGGCACAACAGACCGTCACACGGCGTTTGTACGTCGTGGTGGTGGTGATGACGATGATGATGAGGTGGCCGTGTACCCGGCGACGGCGGTAATGTGCGACACGACCGTCGCCGCACTGCCGCAGGAGGCGCTGTCGCGCCTGTGGCTGGCACACTACACCCACACCGTTCGTCCTCGCCTCGAGCATGGCGTGGCGGTGCTGACGCCACACGCGTCGATGTCGCCGTGTTTGCCGACGATGGCGCAGCCCGTGTCGATTGACTATGACGCGAGCACGCATGTCTGGCGCTTTACCTTTCTACGACGTCTACCAGATGCAGCAGCAACAACAGCAACAACAACAGCAACGACAACAACGACAACAGATGCAACAACACTCGATCGCAACGCCAATCCGCAGCTGTTGTTGCAGCCCGACTACATGGGTGTACTCGTCGCCTGGCTGCGTCGCGCACGGCAGCAGTCTCGTCCGCTGCCACTGCCTCTTCGCTGGCAGGAGATGAACTATGACGCACAGCTCAGTCTCGTGCTGCTCATTCGTGCACTGGGGCTGGGCACACTGCTGCGGTGGCGATGCTTGGCCGCACCCACGGCGTCACGCACGACATCGCAGTTTGCACCTGACGACGCCGACAGCCATGTCGCACCACATGAGCTGCACGAGCAGACAACAACGACAACGACGACGACGAGGGCTGAGCATGACACGGAGGTGAAGAACGACGGCGACAGCAGTGACGATGACGACGATGATCTTGTTGCGCCCGCGTCGGGCTGTCATGTGTGCGGTCGCGCCGGGCACGCAGCCGCTGACTGCCCCTTTGTGCATGCCGCATAACACGACAGACACAGCCAGAAGCTTGTCCTCGTGCGTGCTTGTGAGTGTGTGTGTACATGACAGCGTACATTTTTACTGTGCGTACTCTGACCTAGTCACTATAACATACACACATACATACACATACACACATACATAGATCCGCACAAAACACAAATACATATACACACACGTTTACGTGAGCATGCCACCACGTCGGCGACGAGGTCGCGAGCATGCCGATGACGCGACGACAGCCGCCGCCGCTGCTGCTGTCACTGCTGCGCCTGCAAGCGTGACAGGTGTAGTGTACGCTGCCGTCGACACGGCCGCACAGGCGCGCATCAGCGACGACGCTGATGCGCACGCACCACGCTGCTACATGGACCTGCTCCTGCCACTCATTACGCACTATGTGCACAAGGCGCACAGAACAGCGTGCGCAGCAGACACGTCGTCGCCGAGTACGTGCGTGTGTCACAAGGACGGCGGCGGTGGCGGCAGCAGCAGTGACGGCGGCAGCGACAGCCGCAGCAGTGACGGCCGCTCATCACAGCCGCGTGCACACCATGTCGCGTGCACAGAAGACGATGTACACTGCAACGGCCGTCGCGACACGACAACAACGATGTTTGCTACTCGTGCTGCTGCTGCTGTTGCACCACGACAACAACAACAACAGCCACAACAACCATACAACAGGGAGGCTGTGACGTCGGCACAGGTGATGATGATGTGCATGGTCGTCTTCTCGAGTGATGTGCGGCGATACGTCGACAATGTGCCGCTGCTGCCCGACGCGCAGCAACAGCAGGCAGACGAGAAACAACAACAAGAAGAGCAGCAGCAACAACGAGGAGACGAAGAGAAGCAAGAGCAAACACAGCAGCAGGACGTTGCGTCGTCGTCTGCACCGGTGGCAGACGACAACAACAAGAGCAACAGCAGTAGCAACGACGACGACGACGCCGTCGCGGCGGCGCTCGTGACGCGGCTGACGGCTGCCGGTGCGCGCCTCTTGCCCGCCTTTGTTGACGACAGCGATTATCTGCTCGGTCGCGAGGTATACTTCAGCCTCGCACACTGGTCCGCCACCGCACGCGCTGGTGCGCTGTCGCAGACGACGCTGCAGCTGCTGCGGCACACCGGCATTGACGTGGTGACGCAGTTTGTGCCCTGTGTGACGCACATCTGCGCCGTTGTACGCGCCCACGTCGAGTCACGGCTGCGCCGCATGCCGACCACACCGCGTGTGCTGCGTGTGTGTCAGCGCCTGGGCATGACGACCAAGGAGACGATGGCGTTCACCTACCTGCTGCTCTGTCACTGCGGCACGCTGCTCGTCCGCGCCGCCCATCCGACGACGACGCTGCTGCCGTCCTCGGTGGCGTACTACGCCGGGTTGACGCCAAAAGAGCTGCTCGCGTTTGTCAGCAGCAGTCGGCCGCACATGAAGCAGGGCCTCGTCATCTGCGACCTCAAGTATCACAATTTTGTGGAGTATAAGCTGCTGCTGCCGCCCGAGGTGGTGGCGGCGCTGACGGGGCAGGAGCTCGTCGAGGAGCAGCTCATCAAGCTCGAGCAGACGGCGCTGGTCGAGATGCTGACGGAGCAGCGACGACAGCAACAGCAACAGCAACAGCAACAGCAACAGCAAGAGGACAAGGAGCAGTCGACGGCAAAGGCAACACTGACGACAACACTCGCCAGTGACAACAACAACAACGCTGGTGTGGACAAGGTCAGCGAGAGGCTGGCGTGTGCGGCGACATCGGCGGCAACGCGCAAGCGTTTGCGTCGTCACGACGGCAAGGGTAACGTCGTCGACAACGACGACGACGACGACGCTGCCTCGGCGGCAATGACAAGCAGTGGCAGCGATGGTGACGACGATGACGCGGACGACGATGGCGCAGTGCGCGGCAGCAGCTGCGGCAGCGAGAGTGACGGCCGCGTCAACGATGGCGGTGACAAGGACGCGACGACGCCGGCGGTGGCGTCAGCAAACAACAACACTGCCGCTGCTGCCGCGGACGACGGCGGCCGTCGCGACACGCCCACGACGGAAGCAGACAATGGCAGTAGTAGTAGCGCTGCTGCAATGACAACAACAACGACGACGACATCGTCGTCTGCCCCGACGTCACCCGCAACGACGGCGACAAGTGCGAGCGCCAGCGATGGACGGCCCTTGTCCATGATGCACACCCCCTACACCTCTGACATTGAGTACATGGACGAGGCGTTCAAGGTGCTGGCCAACGTCATACGCATACGATCTGCCGAGGGCGACATGAAGGACGAGGACGAGGCCTCGCACCTGCCACGCACCACACTCGAGGCGACGCTGCGTGAGCTGAAGGGGCGTGTGCGTGTGGCGAGTGCGGTGCACCGTGCGCGCATTGACGCCACACTGCGTCGCGCCGCAGAGGCAAGGGCGGCCGCACACGCGCACGAAGCCGACCACGACAAGGGCCAGACGACTGTGTTTGTGCCGCGCATCGAGCAGCTGGCGCAGCAGCTTGGCCTGAGCGAGCAGGAGAAGCAGATCCTGCTGCTCATGGTCGGCAACGTCGTCTCGCACGACATCCTCATCGCCATCAATGGCCGCTACGTCATGCGCGAGGGCCAGCGCGTCATGACGGTCGGCTTCATCTTGTTTGTGCTGTGCGAGACGCTGCAGGAGCGCGTGGCGTCGCGCAAGGCGTTCTACCAAGCCTCGCCGCTCGTCGCCCACGGCCTCGTGTCGCTCTCGGTCGATGCGCAGTCGCGGACGTGCTTCAACACGGACCTGATGGACTACCTCTGCGACATTGATCGCAAGATGGTCGACCATCTCATGGGCACCGACACGGCCACCGCGGAGATGGTGCCGGGCTCGAGCTTGTACGTGCCGGCGGTGCCGATGGAGAATGTGGTGCTGCCGCCGCAAACGATTGACCTCGTGCGCAGCACCATTGCACACTACAGCCTCTTTGAGCGCTGCAAGCTGCGCTGCGGGTTTGGTGCCGGCATGGGCCCCGGCAAGAGCGGCCTCGTGCTGCTCTTCTACGGCCCGAGTGGGACGGGCAAGACGATGCTCGCCAACGCCGTCGCGCACGATCTGCACAAGCGCCTCCTGCTGGTCAATGTGGCGCAGTTCCGCGCCGATGCGCGGGCGCCCGACGTGATGCGCTTCTTGTTCCGCGAGGCTAAGCTGAGCGACGCCGTCATCTTCT
This sequence comes from Trypanosomatidae sp. Fi-14, assembly GCA_023091115.2. NCBI lineage: Eukaryota > Euglenozoa > Kinetoplastea > Trypanosomatida > Trypanosomatidae > Trypanosomatidae sp. Fi-14. The sequence continues at coordinate 4,381 of JAKVQF020000680.1, read as the reverse complement.
TTGACGAGTGCGAGACGCTCTTTGAGGCGCGCGAGGCCAACCCGCTCGTGACGCACGTCCTCGCCGAGTTTGAGCGCTACGACGGCCTCATTCTCATGGCCACCAACCGCGCACAGAACCTTGACGAGGCCATGAACCGTCGCATCTCACTCATGGTCGAGTTCAAGCTGCCGGACCATCAGCTGCGCGAGCGCATCTGGCGCGCCCACATCCCAGGCGACCTGCCGCTCGACGACGGCGTCGACCTGCAGCGACTGGCGCTCAACTATGAGCTCAGCGGCGGCCTCATACGCAACGCCGTGCTCGCGGCGATGAGCCACGCCGTCGCCCGCGAGCGCACCGACGCGCCGCGGCTGTGCATGACCGACCTCGAGCACGGCGCCAAGCTGCAGCTGCGCGGCTTCTTCTTGGCCGCCCGGCAGCCCGCCGGGGCGGCCGGCGAGCAGCTCTACGTCACACCGAAGCGCGGCGTCCACGAGCTCGTCCTCGACGCGGCGACGCGGCGGCACGTCGAGGCGATTGCGAGTGTGGCGAAGAGCCGCAGCACCCTCTTTGCGCAGTGGGGCTTCAGTGAGGAGGACATGTGCGATGAGCAGGGTGCGCTCTATCTGTTGTACGGCCCCAGCGGCACAGGTAAGTCGGCCGCCGCCGAGGCGGTGGCGTACGAGTGTGGCTGCACCATCCGGCTGTGCAACGTCACGGAGCTGCTGCTGCTGCGTGAGCTGTGTGTGCGCAGCGTGTTTGACGAGGCCCGTCAGCTCGGCGCCCTCATCGTGTTTGACCAGGCACAGGTGCTGTTCAACCACAGCGAGCGCAGCGTGCAGCTGTCGCAGCTTATTCAGTACCACGCCGCGCGCTACCCGCGACCGGTGCTGGTGCTCGTGACAACAGGGGACAGCGGCGGCGGCGGTGGCGGTGGCTGCGGTGGTGGCGGGTTGGTGAGCGGCGGCGGTGTCGCCCACATTGACGTCCGCGCCACGCGCTTCGTCTTTACTGCGGAGATTGTCTTTCGTTTGCCTGGCCGCGCACTGCGGCGGGCGCTGTGGCGTGCCGCGTTCCCTGCCAAGGTGCCCCTCGCCGCTGATGTTGACCTGGACGCGTTGGCGGAGTGTGTGGCGTCGGCAAAGCTGATACGTGGGGTGGCGTTTAGTGTGTGCTGCCACGCCGCTCTGCAGCCGCCAGACGCGCGCACGGTGACGATGCAACGCATACGCGACGAGCTCGAGGCACAGCTGCGACGGGAGCGCAGTCGTGGCAGCCCGTCGGGCATGTTTGCGTAGTAGAGCACCTGCGTGTGCCTGTGCGTGTGCGTGAGCGTGTGTGCGTGTGTGATGAACAAGATGACGGTAAGCAACATGCATGCATGCATGCATGCTTGTGTATGTGTATGTGTGTAAGTGATCGCATGCTGTATGTGCACCTAAGTCAGTAAGCGCAACACGAACAGGCCACACAACTCGAGCGCGCATAAGCATAACGCCGTGATGTCCACTGCAACACGTGTAAACGTCACACATACATACATACATACATGCGCACAAGCAAGCAGTGATGTGACGTGTATGTATGTATGTGTGTGTCGTTCATGTTGTTGTGTACGTCTTGCAGTCACACACACACACATACATTGTATAGTATAGGGTGACTGCCGCACCGCAATGCACATGTACGCACATTGTGTGCGCCGTGCAGCAGTGTGGCGGTGTGGTCGCTTGCTGCTGTTGCTGCTGCTGCTCGTGTCGTCATCGCCGTTGTCCGTCATTTGTGCTGCTGCTGCTGCTGCTGCTGCAGGCAGTGTGACGCCGTTGCGACCGTCCAGTGACACGCTATGCTTTCTCGACACGGCCGCCGCGGCGACGTGTCCGGTGTCGCGGCCGCTGTGCTGCAGTGTGGGCGGCGTTGTGCGCTGCTGTGCCGCGTCGACGACGTCGTGTCACGAGTGCATCACACAAGCAGTGGGCTATCAGCTACCGCGCGGCGGCATCTTTGTTATGGCGGTGTGCATGCTGTTTCTGCTGCTCTTTGGCAGTGTTGTGACGACCAATGTTGGCCGCAACTGCGCGTGGGTGTATGAGCAGCACATGGTGCTGCAGCGACTGAAGCAGCAGGCGGCGCTGCGACGTGCCGAGGCGGCCGTCTTCCGTCGCGAGCTCGCGGCGACCGAGGAGCGTGACATGGACGAGCGTGTTGCGTGTGTGGTGTGCTGTGCGCGACGTGTTGACAATGCACTCGTGCCGTGTGGTCATGTGTGCTGCTGTCGCTACTGCGTACGCCGACTGACGAGCTGCCCCGTCTGCCGCCTCGCCGTCAGCGAGAGCTACGAGCTGCCCGCGTACCTCGTCACGCGTCTGCTCACACAGGCCGCGCAGCGGAGTGACGAGGATGGTCGTGGTGCTGGTGACACGGCGAAGAAGGATGACAAGAACAACAAGGATGACGACGATGACGACGACAGCAGTGCTGTCGTGTCTGTCGAGATGCATGAGGTGCGTGCAGCAGCTGCAGTAGCAACAGCCAACACGCCGACAATGACAACGACGACGCAGACTGCAGTCGATGATGATGACGAGAGTAGTGACCGCAAAGGCAACGCAGTCGTCGCAGCGCCACAGCCGCAACGCGAAGGCGCAGACAATGGCGGCGACGATGCGGACGGCGTCAACAGCCACGTCGTGTCTGCTGTAGCAGCGAGCGTGTCTGTCGCGGAAGACAACGGCGTGCATGTCGACGTTGTGCTGCCGCATCGTAGAACACACATGGCAAGCGACAGTCGCAACGACGAGGACGACGATGACAACGAGGACGAGACATCATCGCCGTCGCTGACGTACATCTGGCGACGACGGCATCACTACCTGCGCGTGCGCGATGACGTCACACCGCGACGAGGCAGCGGCAACAACAACAACAACAAACATGACGAGAGTGACGCACTGTAGTTACATCCACTTGTAACAACAACAACCTTGCTGTGCTTATGCTATGTTCTTGCAACAACAACAACAACACTTGTATGTGTGCGTGTACAAGCGCGTCTGTTTGCAGTGCTGTCATGCGACAAACACGCACACACACATGTGTATTGTTCATCTTTTCTGCTTTGTCACACACACACACACACACACACACACACACACACACACACACAGATAACTCAAATGTGCACATGACGGCCCAACATCATTGCAGCAGCAGCAGCAGCGTCAAGAATGGCGAGTTGCAGTTGCGTGATGCGTCACGTGTGCGCCGCGCTGTTGCTGCGCTGTTGCTGCGCACACAGTGGACAGACGGCAGCAGCGATGACGACGATGGCGACAGCGCAACGAGGGCGGCAGCGGCACGACAAACAACGAGCGCAGTGCTCTGCAGCCTTATTGACGCACACAATGACAGCGAAGCGATGGCGCGTGCCGTGACGACGACGTCGTCGTCGCCACTCGCACACGCGCAAGCGACGCTGCAGCAGCTGTGGCGCGACACGGCCGCGCTGCCGGTGCGTCGGTCGTTTGTAGCGTCAACATTCTTCTGTACACTGCGCTACGCCGTGTGGTATCTGACGAGCACACCGTCACCCATCGCAGCAGCAGCACGAGGACAGGGTGAGGCACAGGCAAGGCATGCAACACGGCGCAGTGCGCACGATGACGACGACAACGAGAAGAATGACACTCGACGCCAGGCCGGCAAGCAAAACTACGAACAAAACCAGCAACAGCAGCAGACGAAGACGAAGAAGAGCGCGGGCGCACAAGATGTGTACACGACACGAGCGCACAAGCTGCTGACAGCCGCTACGCAGCGCTGTGCTGTGTGTTTGCCAACATCGCCGTCACTGTGGCAGCAGCCGGCTCTGCTCGCCGCCCTCGACACGCTCGCCCAGTCGCTGTGGTCGTTGCAACTGCACAACCATCACAACAATGGCGATGACGGCAGTAATGATGATGGTAGCAGCAGCAGTAGCGAGGAGAAGGAAGAGGGTGGTGCGGCAGACGATGCGCAGCAGCAGCAGCGGCAATGCTGTCCGTTGTGTTACGCCGTCGCTTGTGGTGACGTGCTGGCCGCGGAGGCGTTGTGGTTGTTGTTGTCGTGGCATCGCCGCGTGCACGCGACACAGGACGTGGCAGCGTCAACACGACAACGAACAAATGACGCGGTCATTACGCAGAAGCAGCAGCAACAGCAGCAGTGCTGTTGTTGTGAGCTGCACATGCGTTGCGACGCTGACAACGACGGCAACGCGACAACAACGACGGCGACAGCGATGCTGTTGTTGTGGCGTCACGCAGTCGCGCTGTGTCGTGTGGCTGTTTGGCAAGGTCACACGACACTGCTCGCACACATGACCAGCGCGTGGCTGCGCTACGGTGCGCACAGGAGCGTG
>JAKVQF020000679.1:0-12534 GCA_023091115.2 Trypanosomatidae sp. Fi-14 | reverse complement strand
GTGGCAGTACATGCGCGCACATCCGTACCGCACCTGGATGGAGGGCGTCCTCGCGATGTACTTCCCACGCACAGCGATGCTGACAGCATACGTGCTCGATCGTCCGCTGTACAAGAGCATCATTGGCGACACCACGACGACAGCAGCCGTTGTCGTGCGCGGTGACGACGACAACAACGACAGCAGCAACAAGACGGCTGCAAACAACACGGCAGCGGCCGTCGTGCGTGGTGGGCGGTGGCCAGTGTGGGTGCATCGCGTGCTGTACTGGGTGGGGTGTGTGTTTGCACCCGATGTGTATATGACGACGTTGGCTGCGCGTGTGCTGCCAGGCAACGTCGCCTTTATGCTGCTGACGATGGCGCATCTGCTGCAGCAGGGCATCAGCGAGTACGTGTTCGCGTACGCCGTCGTGCGCGGCGTCGCCTTTCCACCGGAGGTACCGCTGCTGCGGCGGGTGTGGATGATGTACTCGTACGCGCTGCTGCTGCCGGTGGTGGCGTGTGTGGTGCCGTTTGTGCTGCCACACGTGCTGCAGTGCGTGCTCGCGGGGGTGCTCGTGCTGCACAATACACTGCTGCTTCTTGGCTGGGTGCGCATCGTGTACGATGATGTGTGGTGTGCGTGGTCGGAGAAGGGAAGCAGCAGTAGCAGTAGCAGTGACGCGACGACGGCTGCCGGCGACAAGAGCAGTGGCGAGTGCAACAACAGCAACAACAAGAGCGACGTGCGGCATGATGGCACGACGCACGACGGCGCAAACGCACACGGCAACAGCGGCAGCAGCGCCACAGCATCGAGCGCAAACGACGTTGTCGACTAGTCGTGCACAGAGTGAGTGAACGTGTATGCATGTGTGTGTGCATGTGGAGTGGTATGTGACAGTAGACGTAACAATACAGTACTATGCGTATGTACACAGTTGTGTGCATGTGTGTGCGTATGCACATTCGCACGCACATGTTGCGTTGCGTTTGTACACACAATGTGTGCTCGTGTCATTGTCCTCTCTGTCTGCATATGACACAGAACACATATATATACATATACATATACACGTGTAACGTTACACACGCACACGTGAGCACATACACACACGGACACGCTCATGGCAACGCCGCGTGCTAGTCGGCGTACGCGTACACCGCGCACGTCATCGTCGTCGACAATGACGCAGTCGGCGAGTGCAACGTCGGCGCCGTGTGTGCCTGTCAAACCTTCGCGTTCGTCACACAGCGAGCTGCTGCGCTGTGCGGCGCGTCGCTGGCGTAGTACGATGAGCACAATGCTGCAGCACTCGCAGCAGCAGCTGCAGTCACGGCTGCAGCGTGCGTATGGCGCCGTGGCACACGCCTACCGCGGTGTACCGCGACGCGCCAGTCACGAGTGTGCTGCACCAGCCGCAACCGCAACAGCAACAGCAGCACGCAGCAGTGCGACGACGGCGACACGTGCGACGGCGGGTGTCGATGACATGATCGACTTCACTCATCGCTGTGACGCACTCATTGCACACGCACAGGCGCTGATCGATCGCGCACGCGCGCCCGTCACACCGGGCAGCTACATGACACAAACGCACCTGCCACACGTCACCGCGTGCGTCGACGAGGCTGTGCGCGTGTGCGTGGCGACGTCGCCGGCTGCCGAGGCTACCGTCACCACGGCTAAGGAGGACACGGACGACAAGGACGACACGGCTGCTACTGTGCCAGAGGAGCGTGCATGCGACGAGGCGCAAGGGCACGACGTCGCAGACGATGATGCGCAGCAGCAGCAACACGAGGGCGACGACAAGAACACACAGCCGCCATCGCCGCCGCCGCAGCAGCAACAACTGTGCGAGCCGAGTGGCGGCGGCAGCAGCAGCAATGGTTGCAGCACAGCAGACGCCAACGAGAGCAGTAGTGGCAGTGCTGCTGCTGCTGCTGCGGCTGCTACGGTCGACGTTGCCGCTGTCATTGGCGCTGCCGTCGCCGCAGCGGCGTGCATTGCCGCAGAAGACGACGCCAGCACAGAGGACGCGTCACCGTCGCGCAGCTCACACGCACTGCAGCCATGTGCACCACCACCCACGCCCTGCGTAACGGCAAGCAACGACGACGACGACAAGGACAACACAGCTGCTGCTGCTACTGCGACGGCGGTGGCCGTCGATGACGTGTGGACAACAGGTGCTGAGCGCTGCGATAGCGAGGCGACGCGCAGTCACGGCGACGCGACAACCGCCTCCGCAGCACATGTCGGACTGCTGCTGCGCATGCGTCAGTCACTGCGATGCTTCGCCGATCAGTACACAACGCCACTCCTCGCGCGCGCCGCGGCCGCCTGCGTGCAGCTGCGCAACAACAGCAGCAACAACAACAACAACGGCGATGACGACAAGGAGAACGATGATGACGGCGAGGACGATGATGATGACGAGGGCGGCGATGCAGCGGTGAAGGGCGACACGCACGCAATGACGCCAACACGCAAGTCGGTACACTTTGTCAGCGCCGACAGGCTCGAGAGCGTCACGCCGACGCGGGCGCATCGCCGCACACCGCGTCACCCACCACGCAAGCAGGCCGCACACACACAACACAGCAACGACAAGGTCACGAAGCAGCAGCAGACGAAGAGCGACAGCGACGACGACGAGGATGCACTGTTGTACGTGAGCGCGTCGCCGTCGCCGCGGGCGCGGGTACACGACGCACCGACGTCCGCAACGCCCTCATCGTCGCCGCCGCGGCAGCGACGCAGTCGCTCTCAGACGTCGACGTCGCCACGGTCGTCGTCCTCGTCGCCACCGCGCAAGCAGCGACGCACCGCGGCCCCTGGCGCGTCCGCCCAGGCGAGCACGTCACCCGCGACGCCGACTGCAGCAGCAGACGCGACAGCAGATTGCAACAACAACAACAACAACGGCACCAGTGCGCCACTGTCCGCTGCGTTGTCGTCGAGTACGACTGCACACGGCGCGATGCTGACGTTTATACGTACACACTCACTGAAGCGTTGCTTGACGAGCTACAACAAGCAGGAGCTGCTGCAGTTTCTGCACGCAGAGGGCGTACGCAGCCCGTCGCCAAGCAAGACGAAGCGCGAGCTGCTCGACGAGGCGCGTGCGCTTGCCGGTGTCGAGTAGTCGACCGAGTCGGCGTGCTTGCGTGTGTGTGTGTGTATATGTGTATGTATGTATGTGTGTGTGTGTGTATGTGTGTGTAGGCGTCACTAACGACAAGGACGCAGACTGCGCGAGCAGCGTGTTTGTTTGTAGACTACATCGCACGTCGTTGTCGTTGCTGTTGTGTATGTATGTGTGTATGTGTGTGTGTATGTGTGTGTGTGTGTGTGTGTGTGTGTAGTAAGAGACATGCGAAGTGTGACGCGGTAAGGCGCGAAGTCGCGGCAGATAAGAGTGCGCGAGAGAGAAGGATGACGCGATGAGAGGAAGGCAACACGACGGCTACATAGAGAGGGAGACAAAGCGAAAGAGCGTGCGCACGGCACAACGGTAGAGACGGAAGAGAATGTACATACACACACGTGTGTGTATATGTGTGTATGCTATACTTGTACAACGACACCCTACAATGACAACAACTACATATATTATGTGTGACAATGAAGCGGATATGCTCGACTGTACATCACAAGCCGACGGGCACACACACACACAGACAGACAGACAGGCTATGTACATGGTCGCATACGTGCCTCTGTGCATTGCACTGCATGCAATACTGACTACAGCTGTTGTTGTTGCTGCTGCGTACATTGCAAGCTGCATAGTGTGCATACATACGTTGTCATTTGTGTGTGTGTGTGTGTGTGTGTGTGTGCAGTAGTGACATGTACAGCACCGCGAATGTCGACGCTACCTCGTCGTCGGCAGCGATGACGCAGAAGGAGCGACTGGAACTGTACCATGCTGCCGTGTTGCGCGCACTCGGCAGTGCGGCGAGGGCGCGTGAGGCGGCGACCGACACGGATGCCACCGCAACAGCAACGGCAACAACAAGGACCGAGTCGACGGCAGCCGAGGGAAGCAACAACAACAACAACAACAACAACAACAATGACGTTGCTGCTGCTGCTGCGCCATCGGTGCGTATGCCACGACTGGAGCGTAGTCTGCATAGCGACTTTGCCGCCGCAACGCGCGCACGACTGAGTGAACCGCGCACAGCCGCCGCTGTCACGCCACCAGCACACTACCGCGATGCTGCCACAGCAGCAACAACAACAACGACGAGCAGCAACAGCAATAGTGACACACACAACAACAACAACAGCAGCAAAAGCTGCAATGACGTCAATGCGTCCTCGCCGCGGCAGACGGCGTCACCTGCAGCCACAAGCAGCAATAACAACGACGACAACAACAACAAGGACACGAACGTGGATGCAGAGGTGCTGCTGCGGGCTGCGCTCGATGCTACCACGCAGACGCTGCTGCGTCGTGCAGCGGAAGTGTATCGTGTGCACCGCGAGCACGGTAGTGACACAAACAACAACAACAACAACAACAACAACAACAACAACAGCAGCAAGGCACAGTCGTTTGTACGCAACGCTCTGCCTCATCATCACCATCCGCGCTACACACGACATCACCATCACCACCATCCTCACGGCGACGACGGCAACGACGTGCGCACACAGCGCGCAAACGCCGACGAGCAGCAACAGCAGTGGCGGCGGCGCGAGTATGGTGTGGGTGACGGCGAGGCGATGCGCGATGGCGTGCTACGCACACATCGCAGTGGCCACCACCACACTCGTCACAACCACAACGATCGGCATCGTCATGCACGCTCGTCGAGCACGTCAGCAAGCAGCGCATCCATGGACAGCGACAGTCGCTCAGCATCGCAATCGTCGTCATCGTCGCGGTTGTCATCGTTGTCGCGGTCGTCGTCTGCGTCGTCGGTGTACACGCACACGAGCATGACGAGTGAGACGACAATGACGTCGTCGACGTCGGCGTCGTCCTTGTCGTCGCATTCGCGCTCGTCATCTGCCTCGTCGACGACGTCGATGTTGCTGCGTGCTGCCGCTGCCGCCACGGCAGCCGCGACGGCGGTGTCGACGACACAGTCGCCTGTGCACACGACAAGAGCAGCAACGAACGACGGCGGCAGCAGTCGCAGCGATGCCGCAAAGGACGATGCTGCAGCACGCAAAAGCGACATGATTGTGCTGCAGACAAGCGCACGCAAGGACAAGGACGACAAGGACGACAAGGACGCACACGGCGATGTGACGATGCACGCAGCCGAGGATGTGGAGGCGGACGCGGCGGCGTTTGACCGCGCTGAGGTGCTGCACAGACAGCTGCGCATCATCGAAGAGAGCATGCGGTCACTGGCGTCATGCACAACAAAGGACAACAGCAACAACAACAACAACGACGATGACGAGGACAACAAGGGTGACGATTGCGTTGTGAGCATACCCGACAGTCTGCCTGCGGTGGACGAGTTGGCGGCGTGTGTGACGCGGCACGACGGCCTCGTCGCGCGCGATGCGCAGCTGCGCGCGACGGTGGCGGCGGGGCCATCGCTGCGCGACATTAAGCAGACCACCGCCGCGCAGTGCGCCGACGCGGCGGCGGCGCTGCGGCAGAGCTGCACAGCTGCACTGACGTGCCTACGCGAAGTAGACGCGCGTCGTGCGCGGGTGCAGCAGCTGACGCGGCAGGCCGAGGAGCACGAGGCGACGCAGCAGGCACGTGAGCGCGCCGCCGCCGTCGCCAGCGCCGAGGTGAGCGCAGCCCGCGAGCGGCTGGCGCGACGCCGAAGCGCGCTGCAGCAGCGCGAGGCGGCGTACTCGACAGCGCTCGACGCACATGGCGCACGTGAGCGGCGATTGCAGTCGCAGCTCGACGAGATGGACGCGCTGAGCGGCACCGTCGCGACGTGGCTGCGCATCCTCGAAGATCGCGAGGGACACCTGGCGAACAAGGAGAGCAAGCTGCGTCGCGCGGAGCAGGAGCTGTCGCGGCGCAGCGAGGACGTGCATCTGTACCGCAACGTCGTCAAGCGCAACGCGCAACCGCCACCACCCCCCATGTCACCTCCGCGCACCATGAGCAGCGATGTATAGCGTGTGTGTTGTGTGTTGTGTGTGTGTTGCTTGCTTACGAAAGGACGTGTGTATGTGTGTGTGTGTGTGTGTGTGTCTTGCGTGTGTACGCATGCATGACGTAAGCATATGACTACCATCGCGATAGAGTACAGAGAAGAAGAGCGCACGCGCGCGTGTGCGTGTGTGCGTGTGCGTGAGTGAGTATGTGAAAATGTTGCATACAGAGACGATGACGGTGACGTGAGCGAGCATGTATGTATGTGTACGTGTGCACATGCGTGTGTGTATGCATGTCACGACAAGATGACGCGGCTTGCTTGTTAGTTGCAACAGCAGTACACACACACACACATACACAGACACACACACACACACTCACACACACACACACACAGACGCACACACGATGCCTGGTCGTGAACGTGGCAAAGGTGGCGCGCGTCGCAGCAACCCCCTCGGCGACGACCTGCACGCGTCGCGCTACGCACAGGCAAAGAAGACGAACAAGTCGAATGCCGCGGCGACGGCGAGCGATGACGCGACGGGCGATGTGCACAGCGTCACTCGCGCCGATGCTCAGGGCTTTGTGCTGCCGACGCGCACGACACAGCGCATTCTGCGCACCGCACGCGATCAGCTCGAGCAGGTGGACGCGGAGCAGCGCTACAGCCGCCACAACAACAACGACAACGACAATGACGAGGAGGAGGCGACGGCAACGGCGGGTGGCGCTGGTGTGGCGTCGCTGCACGCCGCTCTCGAGGGCCGCACAGGGCGCGGCGAGGAGTACGAGCACGACGACGACGACGATGACGAGGACGCCGTGGCTGCGCTCGAGTACGACGACGACAATGACGACGACGACAAGGAGTCGGTGATGACGGTGCCGTCGTCGGAGACGGGCGATCATGGCGCGGCGACGGCGGTGATGTACGGCATTGACGAGGCCGAGGCGCGACTGCTGCAAAAGTTTCAGCCCACGTCGCGCGTGCAGAGCCGCAATCTGGCCGACCTCATCACGGAGAAGATACGCGAGCACGAGGGCGGCGAGCATGGCCGTGGTCGTAGTGGTGGTGAGGTAGGTGGCCATGACACGCAGACGGCCTCATCGTCCGCAGGCCACCACCACGACGAGGAGGAGGCGAGTGAGCACATTGATGCGCGTGTGGCGCGCGTGTACACGGCGATTGGCAGCGTGTTGCGCCGCTACACCTCGGGCAAGGTGCCCAAGGCGTTCAAGATTCTCCCGCATGTCCGCAACTGGGAGCAGCTGCTGATGCTGACGCAGCCCGCGCAGTGGTCACCGCATGCCGCGTACCAGGCCACGCGCCTCTTCACCGCCAACGCCAATGAGGCGATGGCGCAGCGCTTCTACGCCGCCGTGCTGCTGCCGATTGTGCATGCCCGCATGAGCGAGGAGCGCAAGCTGCACCCGTCGCTGTACATGGCCGTGCGCAAGGCGCTCTACAAGCCCGTCGCCTTCTTCAAGGGCTTCCTGCTCCCGCTCGCGTGCGATGACGAGTGCACGCTGCGCGAGGCGCTCGTCGTGGCGAGTGTGCTGCAGCGCTCGCACTTGCCTCCAGTGCCGACGGCCGTGACGATTGTGAAGCTGTCGCAGCTGCCGTTTGCCGGGCCGCGTGCGGTGTTTTTGCGCGTGCTCATTGACAAGAAGATGGCACTGCCGTATCAGGCCATTGACGCCCTCGTCGCGTACTTCCACCGCTTCACGCGGACGCACAGCAGCGAGGAGGCGCTGCCGGTGTTGTGGCATCAGACGCTGCTGTCGTTTGCGCAGCGCTACAAGCTCGAGCTGACGGCCGAGCAGCTGACGCTGCTGCAGCAGGTCTGCGCCATGCACTTTCACTACCTCATCACACCCGAGACGCGCCGCGAGCTGCAGCACGCCGTCACCGCCGCCACTGCGTCGTCGTTGTCAACATTGGCTGCAACAGCGACGGCGACACACAAACGAGCCGACGTGGCGGCGCACTAAGCTTGTTTTTTGTGTGTGTTCACGCTAACATACGTACATATGTATGTATGTATGTATGTATGTATGTGAGTGCGTGCATAATACGTGTAATGGTAAGCATGCTGCAAAACACACACACGTGCACGCACACGCGTGCGCGAGTCGCACAGACACGTGTGCGCACATGTGTAGACGACAACAACCTGCTTGCTCACTTGTTCTCTGTCTCTGTCTGCCTGTGCCTGTGTGTGTGTGTGTTGTGTAGGACACGCGACGTCATGACGAGTGTTGTGCGTCACTCCTACCGCTGCTACTACTGCTGCAACACTAGTCGTGTGGCGAGTGCCACTGGCCTGCTGCCGATGATGGTGGTGATGGCTGCACGCCGTCACGGTCGTGTCGCGTCGCTGACGACACGAGCAGCTGTGACGGCGCTGTACGCGGCACGACGTTGGCAGCACAATCTGCCCCCACCGCCTCCGCCACCACCGCCACTACCGCGCGCAGCCGCCGTCGGCCGCGCTGCGACGGCGCCGCCGCCGCTGCCACCGCCACCCCCGCTCGTTGCCGGGGCCGGCACGCGTGCCGTGACGCTGCTGCCGTGGCGTACACCACAAGAGGTGCTCACGGCGTTTGTCGAGCACGTGCCGACGTTCTACGTGCCCATCAACTGCCTGGGCGCGGTGCTGCCGGAAGAGGTGCGCGTGCACTTTGCTGGCCGCACGAAGCTGATTGCGTTTCTGCGCCGCTACCCGACGTACTTTGACGTTCGCTCACTCGATACGATTGTGCGCAGTGAGGTGCGCCTGTGCGACGAGGTCAGTCACCCGCGCAAAGGCAGCGCCGATGTGAAGTATGCGATGACGGACGTTGGCGAGCGCACGAGCTACGTCGTGCGGCCCGAGTACGTTGTCTGCACCGAGTCGCTCGACAGCGGGGCTGGCGGCAGTGTTGCGCTGACGCCGCAGGTGGCGCCGCCGGCCGTGCGGGTGGAGATGGAGGCACGGGTGCCGGTGCTGGAGCGGCTGTGCGCCCTCGTACCGTCGACCTTTACGGCGATGAGCGCTGTCGAGCAGCGGCTGCCTGAGGATGTGCTCTTTCACCCATACTTTGACTCGCAGGGTGGGCTGGCGGCGATTGCGAGCAAGCTGCCGGAGCACCTCCAGGTCGTCGATGGCCGCATACGCCGCCGCCCGCCGTACCTCGCCCCGCTCGCGCTCGACGAGCTGACGCTGGAGCAGTCGCCGCTGCCCGAGGTGGCGGCGCTGGTGCGTCGCCTCGTCTGCGACAGCGACATCCCACACTGGGTGCGGCTGACGACGCTCTACGAGCAGCTCACGCGCGAGCAGCGCGCCGAGGTGAAGCGGCGCTTTCGCAGTCTGGCGGCCTTTTTGCGCGCACACGGCCGCGCCGTGTCGGTGTCGTCGGACATGCTGCAGGTGGCGATGTGGATTGCGCCCGCCGCGTGCACAACGACGACCAGTGACGCGCCAGCAGGCGGCGACGCGGCCGAGCATGCAGCGGCGGCGGCGGCAGAAGCAGCAGCAGCGGCAGAAGCAGCAGCAGCAGCAGCAGCAGCAGAAGGCGCCGCAGATGCTGACAGCGCCGCCAAGTCGCCGAGCGCGGCAGCAACGCACGAGGGCGACGACGCGGACGTGTGTCCTGACGCAAGCGTCAAAGTGACGCCGTTGCTTGTCGTCAATGAGCTGTATGAGCGCCTGCCTGCTGGCCGCACACTCACCGTCGCCGAGGCAGTGGCGCTGCTGCCCGAGTGGCTGCAGCTGCGCTGTACGGCGACGCAGGTGGTGCAGTGGGCACAGCAGCACCCCAACTACCTCGTCGTCGAGGGCGTGTCATCGTCGTCGTCGCCGTCAGAAACAGCGACAACAACAGCAGAGGAGGTGAGTGCGTGCAGCGATGCCACAGCTAACCGCCGCGACTGTGATGACGTGGCGGCGGCTGCTGCTGCTGCCACTGCTGCAGCAGCGACGACGAGGGCAATGACGACCGAGGCGGCTGCGCTAGTGTCGCCGCTGCAGGTCCGTCTGCGGCGTGCGTCAGACACGCAGCCGCTCGACCTTGTCGCGCTGTTGTACAGTCACCTGCCAGCCGACATGACCGAGGTGAGTGTGCCGGTGGTGCTGCGCGACATGCCTGCGGCCCACGCGCAGTTGCTGCGGCGCGTCGGCGTGGCGGCGCTGGCGGCACGGCTGCCACAGTGGCTTGCGGTGCGCAACATACAACAGGCAACAGTACATCAGTCACAACAACGTGCAGCAGCAGCACACGCACACGACAAGGACGCGTCGTGGGGCATGTTTGTGCGTGCACTACGCACGCGCGATGAACTGGCACGCGCCATGCACAGCAAGAGCAGCGGTGGTAGTGGCGGCGGCGCGGCCGTGCCGCCATCGTAGTCTCACAACGGACAGGCGACTATATGCGTGTGTGTGTGCGTGTGTGGATGTGTAACGCAACATACATAAGCACGTGTACACATACGCACACACGCGGCGATGCATGTGTGTTGTTGTCATTGTGTATGTGTGTATGTGTGTCGCCTGCATGTTGTCGTTTTGTTTGGCGCAGTGCCTGTCAGCTACGCATACAACACGCGCACAACAGCAGGTTGTTCTCTGTACACATACACACACACACACACACACACACACACACACACACACACACACAGACACACACAGACACACGCAGCATTGTGCAACATGAGCGATTCTCCGTCGACGACGTCACCACCAGCGCCACAGCTGGACGCGGCGGCGGCGACAGACAGCAATGGCGGCAGTGCTGCTGCTGCTGCTACCACGACGGCAACACGCAGCAAGCAGAATGAGAAGGAGGCGCGCAAGGCCGCTCGCCTGGCCGAGGAGCAGGCACGCGCGGCCGAGAAGGCGGCGCTGCTCGCGCGCTACGCGGACATTTTTGGCGACGCCGCCGTCGTGCAGTCGACCACGTACCACTCGCTCACCTTCACCTCGGTGTGTGCGCTGAGCACGGCGCTCGTCGGCGAGCGCGTGCACGTGCGCGCACGCGTGTTGACGACGCGCAAGAAGGGCAAGCTCGCGTTCATGGTGCTGCGTGACGAGGACTGCACGGTGCAGGCAATGGCAGCCGTCGAGGAGGGCGTTGTGCCGAAGGAGATGATCGACTACATTGGCCAGATACCGTGCGAGTCGATTGTCGATGTTGACGCCGTGGTGTGTGAGGCGGCGCAGCCGGTGCTGAGCACGTCGCACGTTGACCTCGAGCTCAAGCTGTGCACGGTGCACACGGTGACGTCGGCGCTGCGTGTGCTGCCGTACACGATCGAGGACGCCAGCCGCGGCGAGGCCGACGAGGGCGCGAAGGTGAACCTCGACACACGCCTCAACTGCCGCTGGCTGGACATGCGCACGCGCGCGACGGGTGCGGTCTTTCGCCTGCAAAGTCGCGTCTGCGAGTACTTCCGCGAGTATCTGCTGCGCCACGAGTTTGTCGAGATACACTCACCGAAGATCATCAACGCGCCGAGCGAGGGCGGGGCGAATGTGTTCAAGGTCGAGTACTTTACCCGCTCCGCGTACCTGGCGCAGTCGCCGCAGCTGTACAAGCAAATGGCGATACAAGGTGACCTGCCGCGCGTCTTCGAGGTGGGGCCGGTGTTCCGCGCCGAGAACAGCAACACGCACCGCCACCTGACCGAGTTTGTCGGCCTCGACCTGGAGATGCGCATTGCGGAGCACTACTACGAGGTCCTCGACGTTGCCGAGGAGCTGTTCCACCACATCTTCAGCCAGCTGAGCAAGCACACGGCAGAGCTGTCGGCGGTGATGTCGCAGTACCCGTTTGCGCCGCTGCGCTGGCAAGTGTCTGAGGAGACGATGCGCGAGCTGGGCATCGGCGTCGCGGCGGACAAGGTGCCCTCGCGTGACACGTATGGCGCGTTTGTGCGCGACGGCACCATGCGCATGCTGCGCGTGAACTATGCGCACTGCATCGAGCTGCTCAACACCGCCCTCGTCAAGAGCGGCGAGGCGCCGCTCAGTGCGACTGACGACATCAACACGACCAACGAGAAGCGGCTCGGACAGCTTGTGAAGGAGCGCTACGGCGTCGACTTCTTCGTCGCCGACCGCTTCCCGTCAAGTGTGCGGCCGTTTTACACGATGCCGTGCGCCGACGACGCGCGCTTCACCAACTCGTACGACTTGTTCATTCGTGGCGAGGAGATTTGCAGCGGGGCGCAGCGCATACACGTGCCAGAGATGCTGCTCGCGCGAGCCAAGGCGATGGGCGTCGACTTGACACCGATACAAGACTACGTTGACAGCTTCCGCCTCGGTGCGTGGCCGCACGGCGGCCTCGGCGTCGGCCTCGAGCGCGTCGTCATGCTCTACCTCGGCCTCGGTAACGTGCGCCTTGCGTCGCTCTTCCCGCGCGACCCGCAGCGCACGACACCATAAGTCGCGTGCTACGTGTGTGTGTGT
>JAKVQF020000677.1:0-12482 GCA_023091115.2 Trypanosomatidae sp. Fi-14 | reverse complement strand
TGCCCCAGAACTCGGCCATGTACTCGCGAAACTCGTGACGGTAGAAGAAGGCAGGCCAGCGACGGGACTCGAGCAGTGTGCGCTTGACCGGCCGCACCGGCGCCGTGGCAGCAACGTCGCCGTCGTCGCGGTAGCGATCGGGCACGTTGCCGTCGTCGCGGCCGTGGTCAACCTCGAGCTGCCACGCATCGTCACCGTCAGCGGGCTGCGAGGAGCGACGGTGACTGCCTGGCAGGCCGCTGTCCTTCGGCGTCGAGCGCTGCTCGCTGCACGCCACCTCGCGGCCAGACGAGTGCGGTGACTGCATGGGCATGTTGTGGTAGTAGGTGATTGTGTGTATGTGTATGTGTATTGTGTAGGCGTCACAAGAAGTGTGTGGTACGGCTGCTACGACGGCTATGTTTGTATGTTTATCCTTACTCTCTTGTTAGATGCACACTGCACGTCACAAGGCAACACACGCCCACAAGTAGTGTATGTACAAGTGCAGTGCAACGACACATGCATCTGTGCGCTCATGTCACACTCCCAACATGTGTGTGTGTGTGTGTGTGTGTGTGTGTGCATGACGGCGTGCGTCACTATTGTACATCGCATGCACGGCCACGTACATGCCTTCCTCATCGTCACCGTGTATGTATGTGCACGCACTAGTGTCGTGACGCCACGTGCGTGTACGTGTTCGGTGCGGCAAGTGTGGGGTACTGATGCGCCAGCGCATGGTTGACCTTGCGAGCAACGTAGTTTTGCACCGCCTTGCGCTCCGTCAGCGACGTCAGCGCGAACAGCCGCGACAGCGAGGACGCCGCAGACGCCTCTGCACTCGCCTCTGCTGCTGACGTTATAGCGCCGCCGACGTCACCGCCTTTGCTGTGCTGCAACAGCGCGTCTACTTCGCACAGCGCCTGCGCAATCGTCGTGCGCAGCAGAGCGCGCGTGTCGGCGTCGAGCAACTGCGCACGTGACGACGGCACAACACTGACGCCGTGCCGCGCCGCGCTTGCTGCTGCCTTTTCCTTGTCTGTTGCCATCCTCGTCGTCGTCGTTGCTGCTGTTGTTGTTGTTGCTGTTGCTGCGGCCGTGGTGTCTGTGGCCGCACCAGAGTCGCTGTCCTTGTCGTCGTCGCCGTCGCAGCCGCGCAACTGACGCATGCGTTGTTGCTGCAGCCGTTGCAACTGCGCGTTCAGCTCCTGCAGCTCGTGCGTCACCGCCTGCAGCCGCTGCGCCTCTGCGGCAAGCAGCGCGGCGCCATCGCCGCCCTCTGCGCTGTTCGTCGCCGTGCTGCACGTGTTGTCCTTGTCATCGTCCTTGTCATGCGCGACAACAGCCAGCGTCGTTGTCGCCATGCTCGGCTGCTGCTGCTGCTGCTGCGCTGCGTGCTGCACACGCGTCGTCAGTGTGTGCACCTGTCGCTGCAGCTGTGCCTGTCGCGCGCGTGCGAGCAGCAGCTTTTGCACCTCGACGTCCATCTGCCGTCGCAGTGCTGCAATGCTGCGCTGTGTCGCGTCACGACGGCCAATGCAATCCTCCGACTGCCGCTCGAGCAGCACAAGCTCACGCACAAGCAACGATGGGTCGTCATCATTGTTGTTGTTGTTGTTGTGCGTACTCGTCGACGTCCTACTCTGCTGACGCAGCTGCAGCAGCGACGACGACGACGACGAGCACGACAGCGACAAGGACGACGAGGACGACAAGCCACGACTCGGTGAGCGCTTATGTTGCGCAGCAGCAGCACTGCCGCCGCTGTTGTAACCGTGTTGTTGTTGTTGTTCGCCTGTTGCATCGGCCACCGCCGTCGAGCACGTAACGCCGCCCGTCGCTGGCGCTGCTGAGCGACGGGCAAAGGCACACGTCAGCTCATCTGCCGTGCGCTGCAGCGTTTGTGTCATGCCCGTCAGCATGCGCTCGTGCATCTCGGCCGTCTCGCGCTGCAGTCGCTCCATCTTCGTGACGTGTTGACTGTGCTCACGAAAATATGCCGCCGTCACGCGCGCACATCGCTCGTGCGCCGCCGCCCGCTCATTGAACGCGCGCTCGTAGCGCTCGTCCTGCACAAGCAGCTCATACACGTGCGCGAGGTGGTGCTGTTGGTCGGCGCAGACGGCGTCGGCGGCGCGCGCGACGGCCGTCGCGTGGCCGCCATCACGCGCACTCGCGAGGCGCTGCAGCAGCGCCGCGAGCTCGTGCTGCAGCTGCGCCCGCGTCTGCGACGCCGCCGCCGCCTCGGCAGCGCGCAGCTCGGTCATATCCGTCAGTGCGTGGGTGGCCTCGCTGGCCGTCGCGCGTGCCTGCAACAAGGCACGCTCTGCCGCAACGTACACGTCGACGGCCGGCGCCCGCGTGCTCGCCGTGTGCGTCGCATTCGCTGCTGCTGTTGTCGCTGCTGCTGTAGACGACGATGACGACGACGACGTGGTGGCGACGGCTGGTGTTGTTGTTGTGAGCGCAGGTGTCGCTGCTGTTGTACTCGTCGTCGCCGTCATCGTCATCGTCGAGGCGGCGGCGGCAGGCAGCGAGCAGGACGTCAACGACAGCGGTGCATAGGGCAGCGAGGACGACGATAGCGCACGACCTGGCGACAGCGGCGGTGGCAGCAGCGGTGGCAGCAGCGTCGCGCGCACATCGTGTGCTTGTTGTGTCTGTTGTGCTGCCCAGTTGTAGTCGTACCGCGGCACATGCAGCACATCGCGCGTCGCCGCCGTGTGCTTGCCCGTCAGAAACGACGCCTTAGCGTCTGCCGCACCACCGCGCCGACTGACACTCTGCCATCGCACATCGGTCTCGTACTCGTCGCTGGGCGGCTCGGGGGCAACAAGCTTGTACGCGTTTGCCACCCCCGCCGTCTGCTTGCGTCCGCCCTTCTTGCTCTTCGCCATGTGCGTCGTATTGCGTTGTATCTGTCACACTGTCACCTCACTCTGCGCGTGTGTGCGTATGTGTGTCAGACAAAGAGAACAAACGCACAACAAACTACACGACACGCGCGAGCGTACATGCTGCACAGACACAAACAGGCAAATACACAGACGCAAAAAGCACACATATGTGTGTGTATGTGTGTGTGTGTGTACACTGTCTAGTCTACGTCATCACCATCTCCCTCTTCTTCTCCTTGTCACGTTGCTGCGTGGCAACGTCATCAGACTCTGCGTCACGTCAGGCACGTGTGCACACGCGTCGTGTCGGCGAGCGTCGCGAGTGCGCGGCGCACTGCCGCGGTGGCCGCCACAACAACATCGTCAACGTCGTTGCTGTGCCTCCTCCATGCATGCGCACTGTTGTTGTTGCTGCCGTTGTCGTCGCGACTGTCGCGCCGCGTGGACGACGACGGCGACGACAACAATGACGCGGACAGCCACGACGGACGCGGTGTCGTGCGAGGTGTGAAGGGGCACTGTGCGCGCTCGTCTGCCGCGATGCGTTGCGCGGCGGCGCTGCGGTGCTGCGCACATCGCCGCGACCACGCCTCCATACGCGCAACAACAGGCGGTGGTTGCAACGACGATGACGAGGATGATGAGCGTGCAGTCACAGCAGTAGCAGTAGTGGCATCCGCAGTGATGTGCTTCGTGTGGCTGCTGTTGTCGCGACGTGTGCACAGTGGCGTGTGCGTCGTGCTGCGTGTGCGCGACGACGACGGCTGTTGTAGCAAGCGCTGCTGCTGCTGCTGCGCACTCACGACTGCGTCGTCCTTGTCGTCGCCATCGCACGCCGTGTCGCTCTCATCTGCCGCAGTCGCCGCCGCTGCGCGACGCTGCTGTGCAATGATGCAACTCACCTCGTCAATGACAGGGTGAAACAACCGACGCGTCGTCGTCGCCGTTGTCGACGACGTATCGTTTGTGCCTGTGCTGCCGCCGCCGCCACGTCGTCGTCTGCTCCACGGCGTCGTGCGTGTGCTGCCCTCATCGCCCCTGGTCGGCGACGAGGACGACGACAGCAGCAGCTGTTGCAGCTGTTGCAGCGGCAACGAGGCACGACGTTGTGCGTGCTGCCGCTGCGCGTGCACGTACAGGTCGTCATACACCGTGTGGCCAGCGCGACGGCGCAGCGCGGCGGCGCGCGACGACAGCTGCGGTGCGCACAACGCCGCCGCCTCACACGACTGCGCACGCTGTGCCTGCGCGACGCGGCGTTGCGCGTGCGCGTGGGCGTGCGCGTACAGCCGCTCAGCGGCACACCGCGGCGAACGCGACAAGGTGCGTGCGCGTGCCGTCAGCCGCGGTGACGCGGCGCGCGCACGCGCGGCGGCGGCGGCGGACTGCTGCGCCGCCGCCCGTCGCGCACGCGACTGCGCTCCTGCCGCGAGCAGCACGTCCACCACACGCGTGTGCGCGTCGACACCGAGGCGGCGGCGATGGGCGAGCGCGAGCGCCGTCGAGGCGGCACTGACGCGTGGTGTGTGGCTGTCGTTGCCAATGCTGTTGTTGTTGTCGCCGTCGCGTGCACAGCGTGCGCACGGCGCTGACTCACTGCACGCGTGCTGCCGCGCGGCGTCGTACAGTCGCGCCACGACATCGTCCGTCACGCCGCCCTGTGCGTCGTCGTTGTCGTTGTTGCTGTCGTCATTGCGGCTGTGTGTGTGTCCTTGACGTGCACGCGCCACTGCCGTGGCGACGGGCACACACTCACGCCGCTCGCGCGCACGTCGCGCCGCCGCGGCAGCGGCGCGGCGCTGCTCACGACGCACGCGATACTCGACACCGCAACGCAGCAGTCGCTCAAACACGGCAGCCGACTGCACTCGTTGCTCGTCGCCCTGCCGCCGTGCGGCGTCCATGTCGTCCTGCCGCAGCAACCAGGGCGGCAACGAGGCAGACGCCGACAGCGAGCGCGACGACCGCGCACTGACGAGGCCGTCGCTGCGCGCATCGCACGCGTGCACATCATCGTCATCGTCGTTGTTGCACGGTGACACACACGCCAGCAGTGACGACATGCCGCACTACATCGACTACAACATGAGTACACGCAAGCAACTCGGTAGTACACACACACACACACACACGCACACACATGTACAGCGCGCTCGTGCACATGTGCCGCCTCTTTGCGTTTGTACACCAACTATACATATTCGTGCATAAAAAGTCGTATACACACACACACACACACACACAAGTGCTACTACGGCCTCACACGTATGTATGTATGTGTGTGTGTATGGCTACGACAAGCGCCATACACGACAGCTGTCGCCATACTGCTGCTGCTGTTGTTGCTGCTGTTCTTGTGCAGCAAGCAGGTAACGCTGCCGTGCCGTTGCGAAGGCGACATGCAGGTCAGGCAGCACAGTGTGCGTGTCGCGCCTGTTCGTGTCCCTCTTGTAGTTGTGACTAGTGCTGCGTTTGCGCATCTTGTTGTTGTTGTTGTTGCTATTGCCGCCGTCGTTGTGGCGTGACGTCGCTTGCGGCTGCACAACGCCGCTGCGCAGCTGCGCGTGTGGCGAGTGTGTCGTCGTCGTCGTCGTCGTCATGCGCAGACGACGTCGCCGCTCATCGGCGCGCAACGCCATGGCGTTGATCTCGTCCGCCAGCCGTTGTGTGCGCGCGCGTATGCGCTCTGGCGTTGTCAGCCGCCGTCTTGCTGCTGTGGCCGTCACAGCAACAGCGGCACCGCTGCTGCTGCTGTCGTCGTGTGACTGTGGCGTTGTCGTGTCCGTGTCCTCTGCGTGTGCGCTGCCACTGCCATCGCGGTGTACTGTGCGTAGCGCAGACAGCGCATCCGCCTCGTCGCCGCACGACGTCATCATCGTCACGAGCGGATGACGCATCATGTGTGTATGTGTGTGTGTGTGTGTGTGTGTGTATGTCCAGTGCGATACGCAATCTACACTACACAAGACGCGTGCAACGACAGTGCAGCATACAACATAGGCATACAAAAACAAGCACGCACAGCAAAACACACACACAAACACACTTGTATATACGTATACATACGTTCACACATTGCGCACGCACATGCCGTACTCACATTTGTCGTGCACACACACACACACACATACACACACACATACACACATTCGTGCGTGTGTGCGTGTCGCTCGTCGTCCTTTCTTTCACTCTCTCTGTGTCATCTATGCATCATCGTCGCCGTCGTTATAGCTGGCGTCGTCCTCGTCGTCAATCGTCGCACGCGTCGCTGTCATTGTCGTCCGCAGTGGCAGCTCATCGTTGTCGTCGTCGTCGCAGCCGTCAGCGTTGTTGTGTGCGGCGCCGCTGTCACCGGCGCTGTGCGACGGCAATGTTGTCGCTGCGGCGGTGGCGGCGCTGCGTCCACATTGTCGCCTTGTCGTCGTTGCTGCTGCTCTTGCTGTTGCTGCTGCTGCTGCTATTGTTCTTGTCGCTGGTGTACTTGCAGGTGCTGCTGTTGCCGTTTTCGTGGCAGCCACGACAGCGCCGTCGCGGCTGTGACGCACGCGAGTTCTGCCGCGTTTGCTGCGACTCTTCTTCTTCTTGTTCGTGGTGGTGCTACTGCTACTGCTGCTGCTGCTCTTGTCCTTTACTTGTTGCGCTGTGGTCGTTGCGTCTGTCGCCGCCGCCGTTGTCGTGCCTCGTACCGTGCTGCGCTGTTGCCGTCCTCGTCGCGTGCGCAGCGGTGGCGGCCGTGCTGTCGCCTTCGTCGCATTGCGCGAATGCAACGTGCCCATCGCCGCTGACGCTGTCGCTGCTGCTGCTCCGCTCGTGCTTGTCCGCACCGTCGACGCTGCACTCGTTGGCGACGTCGCCGTGTCTGGCGTTGCTGCTCCAGTCGTCGTCGTCGTTGCTGCTCCTGTCGTTGCCACGTGCATGCGTTGCAGCGTCGCCATCGTCGGGCCACACGCCGCCGTCACGCACAGCGGCACCGTCACCTGCACCCCAGGAAACGTGCGCGGCACGTACGTGTGCACGTCACTCAAGATCGCACACGTGTCACGCACACACTCGTGCAGCACATCGACGTGGCAGTCAAGCCACACCGAGTCGTGGACAAAGTTGACAAGAAACGCGCGGCCGTCGTAGCTGTTGCGCTGCAGAAAATGGCGGTACAGCCGCCCCACCATCATCTGCGCGAGCTCGGCGCCGTAGCCCTGTATGGGGTAGTTCTTCAGCGGCGGCAAGTTGAGCAGCACGTCACGGGTGCGAAAATGCATGCGCAGGCCGGTGGGGAGCTCAAAGAGGAAGTGGGTGGGCAGGCCAGGGTTGCCCGGCCGCAGCGCCACGCCCCGCACGCGGCGGTGAAATTGCCCAATTGCCGGGTACGCGGCCTCCTCGCGCGCAATCGACGCGACCAGGTCAGCCACCGCAATCCCCGTCGTCCTGTGCAGCAGCGACACCCCGGCGCCGTACAGGCGCTGAAACGAGAACTGCTTGGCGGTGCGCCGCAGTGCCGTGGCGGCGGCGTCGCCGCGCGCGTAGCCGTCGCGTATCTGCGCATACGTCTGTCCGCTGAAGAAGGCCGCGCGTTTGATGTGGAAGTCGACGCCGGCGTTGAGGTCGCGTGTGAGGCGGGCGTCACCGCACAAGTTGGCCAGCACCACAATCTCGAGCTGCGCATAGTCCACCTCGACACAGCGGCCCTGCGGGCCAAAGCGTGACGCGAAGAGGCGGCGCACCGTCGACTTGTCATCCTTGGGAATGTTCTGACAGCTGGGGTAGGCGCTCGTGGTGCGTGACGTCGTCGTCGCCGTCATGTCAATGTGCTGATGCACACACTGATCGCTGTGGTGCAGCGTCGTCAGCTGCTTGTCGTCACTGCCGCCGTCACTGTCGTTGCCGCTGCTGATGATGCCTGGCACACTGACGTCGTTGTCGTCAGCGACAGCTGCAGTCGTGTGACGAGGACGACTACTGCCGCCGCTGCCGCTGACGTGCAAGAAGCGTGCCGTGTGGGCGTCGAGGCGGCGGCGCTGCAGCAGCATCTTCGCAACGGGCAGGTCAAAGTGACGGTCAAGCGCCTCGAGCACGCGATCGCTGAACGGCTGCGCTTGCAAGCTGCGTAGCAATCGTCGTCGTGAGACGGACGTGGCGGTGGCAGCAGCGGCGGCGGCTTTGCGCGTGCGTGTCGTGCCGCTGCTTATTGTCGCTACTGTCACTGCCGTGTTCGCCTTGTGCTTCTCGTCCTCGCTGCTGCTGCTGCTACTGCTGCTACTGCTGTCGCGTAGCGGGGCATCGTGCACGACACCGGCAAGGCGAACGTGCAAGGCGCAGCGTCTACGCTGCGTAGGCACAAAGCAGCCCACGGCCGGGAACGCGAGCAGCGAGCGCGCTGCCAGCGACAGCACCGCGTCACGCTGCTCGCGCGCTGGCAAGCCGACGAGGCCAAAGACGTTGACGAGGACAAACCACAGCGCCTTCGTGTCGGCGTCGGCGCGGTGCATCTGCCCAGGCGCAATGACGCGCAGCTTCGCGACGAGGTCGCTGAGCCGCAGCGAGGACGCGAGTGTGTCCATGAGGCCATGATCGATGGAATGCACACGACGTGGCGGCAATGTGCCCCTTTCGCCCTTCTTATTGTTGTTGTTGCTGTTGTTGTTGTTGCCACTCGACCGCCGTGAGGCGGATGATGCGGGTGCACAACCGCCACCCTCACTACCACTACCGCCATCGCTGTCGCTGTCGCTGTAGCTGCCACTGCTGCTGTTGCTGCCACTAATCTTCAGCTGCGCCGCGTAGGAGCGCAGCTGCGACTTTAGCACGCGCAGCAGCGAGAGCGAGTCGCAGAAGAGGATGCCGTCGTACTCGACGTCCGGTGCGTACTGCTCAAAGGCGCGGCGCAGCATCGGCTCGTCCAGCGAGAAGACGCCGTGGCCAATGATGACGAGCACCTCGCGTGGGTCGCGCGAGGCGCGGTCAAGGCGTAGGTACTGCACCAGACGCTGCATCACCGTCTCCAGCGTCGGGGCGTGACGCACATCGTCGTCGGTGATGTGGTGAATGCTGATCGTCCGCGGCGTAATGCGGCGCTGCGGGTTGATCAGGGTGCTGAAGCTGCTCTGCTCGACCGGGTCGTACAGCGCGAGCTCAATCATGCGATCTGTCACCGGGTTCAGGCCAGTCGTCTCGACGTCGATGGTCAGCACACGAAAGCGTATGCCGTTGCCCTCGTCACTGGCCTTGTTGTTGTTACTGCCGACGCCGCGTGCAGCAGCGGCGGCAGCGAGCTTCTTCTGCACCTGCTCAATGTGTTGCGCCACGCGCTGTGTCAGTCGGCCGCCAGTCGTCGAAATATGGCACTGTGTAGCGTAGCGCTGCAGGTGCACCTCGTTCGCGTACTGCGCAAACAAGCCGCTGTAGCGGTAGCACAAGTAGATGAGGTGCGCCGTCCACGTAGCACTGTCGCGCGAACGAGTCGCCGTCCGCGACATCGTTGCCGTCGTCAACGAGCCGCCGTGGAGCGGCACATGCGTGCTGCCGTCGCCCTCGCCGACCGCGCCAAGTGTGAGCAGACCGCCGAAGAAATACGCGTGCAGATGCTGCGACGAGGCCCAGTCGAAGCTGTCCCGCAAGTCGGACGGCAGCTCGGGCGGGATGCACGCGTAGAGGGCGTCGTCAAGGGCGCGCGCGGCGTTGCGCAGCGCCCGCGACTGCGTCGCCGCCTCGCGCGCGTCAACGTAGATGCCCGCCGACTCCATCGCCGCCATCGCGAGCAGTGCGTCCATGCGGTGGGCAAGGCTGAGCAGCTGGCACTGCGCGACGGCGCGGCGCTGCTGCGTCGCCGCCACCCGCGCCAGCGCCGGCGCCGCTTGTGACAGGAACGTTGCATGGAACGACAGCGGCAGCCGCTCGCAGGCCACCCCCAGCACACCACACGCGGGCAGCAGCACGTGATGTCGCAGACAAACGTCGCGCAGACTGTTCGCGCCGGTGCGGCAGCGCTGCGCGTCGAGCAGGTACTCGGCGAGCATCGTACACCACACCCGCCCGCCGCGACGCAAGAAGCGCTGTAGCTCGTCGTCGCCGCACATGAGCAGCAGCAGCCGCTTCGCGTCGTGCGCGATGAGGACGTCATAGTCGTCGAGCGAGGGCAGACGAAACTGTCCGCGTGCGGTGTACTTGCTGACGGGCTCGAGCTGCTGCCCAGTGTGGTCGCGCAAGCAGACACACAGCACATGGTTGACCGAGCTCACCGGGTTGGCGGGCTGTCCGTAGGCTGTGTGCTCCGTCGCCGCGTACGCGACGACGAGGTAGCGGGTGTAGTGCCGCAGCTCACTCGCCTCGGCGCGCTGACGCTGTGGCAGCGCAAAGACGCGCAGCCACTGCTCCACCTCCGTCGACGTCGCCAGCGCCTCCTCGGCGTGCGTCACGGCTTCCTCGTCGCCGCCTGCCGCTGACATTGTCGTCTTCTGTGTCGTGCCGTCACCGTCATCATCGTCGTTGCCGTTGTCATCCTTGTTGCTCGCCGTGTCGCCTTTGCCGTGCGCTCTTGTTGTTGTTTTTGCATGTGCCCGCTTCGCCTTCGCGGCCGCCTCGGCGGTGTTGGCGTAGTGCAGCAGCCACGTGCCGTCATTCTGCATCTGCTTCTTGTGGTAGGCGCGTAGTGTGTTGCCGGCGGCCACGCGCACGCGCACGAGCACGTCGGCATCGGGGCCACCGCCCATCAGTGTGCGCAACGCGAACCAGTAGCGGTGCGGCTCCGATGGAAAAGCGGTGCGGCAGCGCGCGTCCACCTCCGAGGCGAAGACGACGACACATGGATGGCCGCTCTTCTGCAGTGCGGTGCGACAGCGAAAGAGCGAGGCGCGGTCGGTGCGGTTCGTCGGGACAAGGATGAGTCGCGGTGCGTGGGTGCCGAGCAGGCAGGCGATGACGTCCGACAGCATACCCTTGGCCGCGTAGCGGCGTTGTCGCACCACGTCCCACGCACACACATTCAGGCTGCGCGTGCCGGCTTGCACAAGATGCACGACAAAGACGTCGTGTGAGGGCACAATGAGCTCATTGACAGCGCGCACTGGGTCGGCGTCGGCGCGGCGACACGCCAGCAGGCGAACGTACACCCAATGCGCGCGAAACCATCGCTGCGACAGCGGCGCCGGCGCGCGATTGCGCAGCGCGGCGACACTCGCAATGACCTCGCGCAGCAGCGGCGGTGCGCTACTGTTGCTGCTGCTGCTGTTCGTGCTCGTACCCTTGTCGTCCTTGTCGTCACCACCACTGCCGCCGCTGCTGTTGCTGGTCAGCGAGGCGACGAGCTCGAGCGTGTCGACGTGCGCGACGAGCAGCAGCCCCGTCGCCCGCATGGCGTGGGTGAGCGCCGTCAGCTGCGGCTGCACCAGCGCACGCTCCTGCGCCGTCTCGACAATGGCGACGACGGTCAGCTGCGTCGCACCCGCTGTGCAGCGCATGAGCTCACTTGCCAGCTGCCACGCCGCGTCATCGTCGGCGACGCGGCTTGCCAGCTTGATGCTACTGCTGCTGCCGCCGTTTGTCATCGCTGCCATTGTTGCTGCACCATTGTTTGTCGTCGCGGCGGCAGCTGCCACCGTGCTGCCGTCTGCGCATGTGCTTGTGCTCGACGTCAGTGCCGGCGGCACCGTGACGACCGTATCCGTGGATGTGGCATACAGCGCCATGCCACCGTGTTGCGCGTCCACACCAGCAAGCAACAACGCTGCACCACCGCCATACTGCTGCTGTGCAGCCACAACAGCCGCCGCCACGCCACAAGCAGCGTCCTTGCTACTACTGCTGCCGCCGCCGTGCATCGACGCCGTCGCCGCACCAGCGGCACCAGGTGGCAGTGGCAGGAGTGGCTGCTGTTGCTGCTGCAGTCGCGCGAGGCTGCTGTCGAGCTGCCGCGCGGCTTGCCGCTGCACTCGCGCAAAATGTTCGCGCATACTCTGCGTCACGCTCGCGCCCTTGGCGACGGGGATGTGGAAAAAGGCGGCATACTCGGCCGCAACCGCCGCCTTGACATCATCCGCACCGCCACTTCGCTTGCTCGCCTTGCTGCTGCTGCCGCCGGTGCAGCTACGCTGTTGTTGCTGCTGCTGCTGCAGCGCCGTCTGTACACGCACCAGTGACGACAAGGTACACACACCGCGACACGACGACGACAATGATGATGACAGCGGCGCAGCCAGGTGCGCTCGCCGCACAAGACGCGCGCAGTGGCTGCCGCAGCCATGTCGGACGCCGAGAGCACACGTAGCAAGTCGACCAAGTGACAGTGGCGGCAGCAGCGACGTCGTCGACGCACGCATGCTGCGCACTGGCGCCACTGCCACTCGCACGACGCCCGCGTTTGTCGTGTCACACGCAAGTGTGAGTGTACGTGTGTGTGTGCTGCACACTTGTACACGTTGTCCTTCTTGCAACGTAGTGTTCTGTAAGTATAGCTGTAAATGTCGTCTTTCTGTGTATGTGTGTATGTGTGACGGTGTGCTACAAAAAGCAACGCGTGTGACACAAGTCGTCTATGCGTATACAACGTCTACAAAACACACACACGCACCGCCACACACTCACATACAGATGTATATATGTATATATGTT
>JAKVQF020000676.1:0-12387 GCA_023091115.2 Trypanosomatidae sp. Fi-14 | reverse complement strand
CTGTGTGTGCTGTACGACGTTGTGCTGTGTGTGTGTGTGTGTGACAAGCAAAGACAGTGTAGCAACAAGCATGACAAGGCAAGGCGATGACAAATGCGCGTGCGTATGCGTGTGTACGTGCCCAACGTCAAAGAGGTGGACACACCTGTGTGTTAGCGAGCATACAGTTACGTTTGTTTTGTAGCATACACACACCACGCACACACATACATACGCACACATGTCAACTTCGTCACACTGCGCCTTTTGTCATTCTGCTTACACGCACACACACACGCTCTCGCTTTCTCGACGACGGCCATCGTCACCTCTTTTGTATATATGTCGAGACACACACACGCACAGTCGTGTACCTCTTGCACTGCACGCAGACACACACACACACACACATACATGTATGTACGGCGGTGTCTACACCAGTCCCTCGAGGCCAAACTCCTTGATGAACGGTGCCAAGTCTTGCGTGTGTGTCAGCTGCACCAGGTCATTGCGCTCCATGAGCGACAGCGTCATGCGCAGCAGGTCCCACATCTCGCGCGTCGCAATCGCCGAGCCCTCGCCGGTGGGGTGCGTGTTGCCCTGCTGCGCCGCAATGGCGCGCACCACCTGCTTCGCCGCGAGCGGGTAGCGACTCAGGTTGCTGTACGCGACGGCCAAGTTGTACATGGCGCGCACGTAGCCCGGGTTGATGTCGAGCGCGTGCGTGTAGGCGTCGAGGGCTTGCTCGGCATTGTTGCCATTCGCCAGCGTCGCGCCGAGCTTGTTCCAGAGCGTCGCGTCACCGGGGCGCAGCTCGACGGCTTGGCGAAAGTGCGTCGCCGCCACGTCATAGTCGTGCGACAAGTTGAACAAGACACCCAGGTTGCTGTGCAGCTGCGCGTCACGCGGGTTGAGCTCGAGGGCGGCGCGGTACAGCGTGCTGACCTCGCGCACCCGCGTTGGGTCGACGTAGTAGAAGTTGTCCGTCATCTCGAGGTCGTGCTCGGGGTCGGGCGGCACCGTCATGTTGGCGAGCTGCTCATACTCGGGGTGGTGCAGCAGCCACGCCTTGAGCGCGTCCATGGCGGCGTCGACGTTGTGCTCGTTCGTGTGCGAGGCACACAGCGCCGCGTGCACGCCAATGTCGCCCGGCCGCAGCCGTCGTGCATTGTTCAGCGCAATGATCGCCAGACCGTCCTTCTCATTCTCCGCCTGCGTCGTGCCGAGCACGCGCCACGCGTCAAAATTGTCGCCGTCGCGCTGGCACACCGCCTCAAACGCGAGCGCCGCCTCGGCGAGGTTGGACAGCTGCAGCATCTCCATGCCCTCCTGCATCGGGTTCTCGTGATGCACGTACGGGTTGTTGGGCTCGAACGGGTAGTCGGTCGCGTTCGCCGCGCGCGACAGGCGCTCCTGCATTTGGTTGTACTCCTTCGCCCAGTCCTCGATGCCTTGCTCGTTCAGGTCCATCGCGTCGTCCATCATCGCCTCGCTCGGCATCTCCGTGTCGACGGCCGCGGTGGGCTGGTCAATGACCTGCGTCGACATCGTCTGCGGCTCAAAGACGCTCGGCGGCACGGCGATGCCCTCGGCGGTGGCCCACTCGCGCAGCACCTCCGTGTCCTCCGGCGCCGCCGGCTCGGGCCCGGGCCCGGCGACGACCTCGCCCTTCTCCTCGTCAATCAGTATCTCCTTGTTGCGTATGCGGTCCATGAAGGCAAAGAACTCGCTCGTGCGCGTCTTCTCGACCACCGTCGCGTCACTCTGGCCGTCGAGGGTGAACGTCTGCGCGTTGCTGTAGTCCTGGCCCCACTGCTGCTGCGCCAGCTGCGTCGCCCACGCACTGCTGTCCTGCGCTGTTGTCGTCGTCGCCTGCACCTGCGTCTGCGGCTGCATCTGCTGCTGCGTCGACTGCATCATGTTCAGCGTCGGCTGGTACTGCGTACGCGGTATCATCATGCCCATGCCCATGCCCGCCGTCGCCATCATCATGCCGCTCGCGGCGCCCATCATCATCATCGGTGACGCTGCCGCGAGCTGCGGTGCCACCACAGGCCCCGCCGTTGCCGTCGTCGCTGCTGTCGCCATCTGCTGTTGCTGCTGCTGCTGCCGCAGTGCATGCATCTCGTGCTGCTGTCGCACCGCCATCTGCTGCTGCTGCTGCTGCTGTTGCGCGGCAAAGGCGTGCGCCCAATCGGCGCCAGGCGCGACGACGCCCGGCACGGCCGCGCCCATGCGCATCGCCTGCTGCTGTTGTTGCATGAGCATGTCTTGCTCGACCATGGCGGGGTCCATGTGCACACCGCCGTGCATCATCATTGCATCCTTCTGCAGCTGCCGGCCCAGCTGCACGCCCGTGTTGCAGTCCATGACGAAGGCACACACACTCTATCTTNAGGCCCACGCGTGTGCGCACAGACATGCATGCGTGCCAGTGACGGCGATGACAACGTTGCTGCTGATACGCGAACAGCACAGTCATGTGTCATGCCGAGTGCACCTGTGCACGCGTGCGCAGAAAAAAACAACAACAACAACGTGGCGTGACGACACGCCGTTACGGTGACGACGACGACAAGAACACATAACGCGCCTACGCATACACACATACATATACACATACATACAAGACGTGCGAACAAAAGAAAGAGTCAGAGAGAGCGAGAGCGAGAGAGAGAGTGTGTGCACTCACACATACACATACACATATATGTACTGTTCGATGTGCGCACAGGCGTCAACATTGTCGCGACATGTGTACAATAGGTCATGTGCATGTGTGTATGCATGTGTATATGTATATATAGTGTCTTTTTTGTTATGTTGCTTATGCAACGACGCCATATCCGTACACATTACGTACACACACACACACACTGAGGGTGGGTGTGCGTTCCAGTCACAGACAGACATGCACACACATTGCGTGTGTGTGTATGCGCGTTGCCCTTGGCCTACGCACACACGCACGCACAAGACACAATGCGGCGCCGACTACTAAGTTACCTAACAGTGTGCACCACATACACACACACACGCGTCACCTGCCTACTGCGCCTTATACTTTCATGCATACACACACACACGCACGCACACACGCGTGCAGCGCCACTGCGTGGCTGCTGCTTTGCTACACCATGCATGCGTCTGCCTGCTTGCTTGCTACGTTCGTTTTCTTGCCTCACCGACCTCGTCACGCACACACACATACACATGCGCATATACACGTAGACATGCACACATCGCCATCGTCGCTACTCTTCTTGTTATGCCCACGTCAGTGCACGAGCGAGTACGAGTCGACGAGCTCGCGCAGCCACTGCAGCGCCTCGGCTTGCGTCTTGCTGCCCAGCCTCTTCTCACCACGCGCGCGCACATTGACCGTGCCAGCCTCCTGCTCCTGCTGCCCAGTGACGAAGATGAAGTTGTAGCGCGCCTTTTCGGCGTTGCGTATCTTCTTGTCCAGCGTCGCGGCGCCGAGGTCGACGTCGGCGTAGAAGCCAGCCTCGCAGCACGCCTCGTGCACACGCTTGGCGTAGTCATTGTTCGCGTGCGAGATGGGCACGACCATGACTTGGCGCGGGCTGAGCCACAGCGGCCACTCGCCACCATAGTGCTCGCACAAGATGGCGATGGAGCGTTCGAGCGAGCCCATGATGGCGCGATGGATCATGACGGGGCGAGCCTGGTTGGCATCGAGGCTGAGGTCGATGCCCAGCTCACGCACCACCGACTCGTACGTCATCTTGTTGCTCTGCGCCGCCGCCGTCGTCGCCGCCGCCGCCGCGTCGCTCGCGGCCTCTGTGGCCTTGTTGCCGGCTGCGGGCGCTGCTGGGTCTGCGTGTTGCTGCTGCTGCTGTACTGCCGCCGCTGCCGCTGCCGTCTTCTTGTTGTGCTCGTGCTTGGCGTCGTGGTGGTGGTGGTGGTGCTCGTCGTCGTCGTCGTTGCCGCCGGCGTCCTTCTCATTCGCCGTGGGCAGTGTGTACTTGAGACCAAAGCGGTTGGGCAAGTTGAAGTCGAGCTGTATGGTCGCGCACTGGTGCCGCCGCCGCAGCGCATCCTCGACGACAATGTCAATCTTCGGCCCGTAAAAGGCGCCGTCGCCGGCATTCTCCTCCCACGCGTGCTCGTGTGTCAGGCCACTCAGCACCGCCGCCGCCGCCGCGTCCTCGCGCGCCGCCACCGCCGCGGCGTCCTTGTCGCTGGCGCTCTTGTTGTCGCCGCTCGCCTCCTTGCCGCCGTTGCTGCCGTTGCTGCCGCGCTGCTGCTGCTGCTGCTTGGCGCGCTTGATCAGCAGCTTGAGCTTCTTCAGCGCATCGGGCGTGCCATCAAAGGCAAACTCGCTGCCCGGCCGCACCGGGTCGGGCAGGTGGGCGGGAATGCCGCAGAACTGGTTGAGTGCGGTGCGCAGGTACGCCTCGGCCTGGTCCCAAATCTCCTCCGCCCCGAGCTTATTTTCCGGCCGCGTCGACAGGCGGAAGTAGCAGTGGAAGCCGAGGATGCTGTACACGTCACTGAGGAACTGCAGCGCGCTGCCAATCTCGTCCGTGATCTGGTCCATGCGGCAGAAAATGTGCGCGTCGTCTTGCTGGAAGCGGCGGACGCGGGTGAGGCCGGTGAGGGCGCCGCTGAGCTCGTTGCGGTGCAGCACGCCAAAGTCGGCGTAGCGGATGGGCAGCTCCTTGTACGAGTGCGGCTGCATGGCGAACATGATGCAGTGCCCCGGGCAGTTCATCGGCTTCAGGCCATAGTCCTCCTTCTCACACACGGTGCGGAACATATTGTCGGCGTACTTCTCCCAGTGCCCCGAGACCATCCACAGTCGCGAGCTGTAGATGTTTGGCGACACCACCTCGTCGAAGCCGCGGCGGCGGTACTGCTTGCGCAGGAACTCGATGAGGGTGTTGTAGATGCGGGCGCCGTGTGGCAGCCAAAACGCGCTGCCGGGCGACACCTCATTGAACAGGAACAGCTGCTGCTGCCGACCAATGAGGCGGTGGTCGCGCTTCGCCGCGTCCTCTTGCATCTGCTGCCACTCGCTCAGCATCGCCGCCTTCGGGAACGAGATGCCGTAGACGCGCTGCAGCACCTCATTCTCGGCCTTGCCCTGGTAGTACGCCGACGAGTTCTTCGTCACCGCCACCGCCTTGATGCGGCCCGTGTCGAGCACGTGAGGGCCGCGACACGGGTCAATGAACATGCCGCAACGGTACACCGTGCACGTCGCGCCGTCGACGACCTTGTTGCGCAGCGTCGCACTCTTGTACGGCGCATACTCGAACATGCGCAGCGCGTCCTCTTTGCTCAGCACCAGTCGCTGGTACGGCATCTTCTGCTTGACAAGCTCGAGCATCGCGGCCTCAATCGAGGCATAGTCGCCCTCCGACACCGGCTGCCGCGTGCGGCCCTCGTAGAAGAAGCCGCCCTCGTCGAGCGACGGGCCGTACGAGAGCTGCGTGTCAAAGACGCGTTCCATGGCGTAGCCCATGATGTGCGCCGAGCTGTGCCAAAACACCTGCTGCGCCTCCTTGTCGTCCCAGTCGAGGAGCTCGAGCGTGCAGCTCTGCTCGAGCGGCCGGGCCAGGTCCCAGAGCTCATCGTTGACGCGTGCGACAATCACCTTCTCGGCCAGCGAGTTCGACAGCCGCTTCGCAATGTCGAGCGGGCACGTCACCCAGCTCTCGGCCGCCATGGTCGTGCCATTCGGCAGCGTGATCGTGATGGGCGCCTTGGCCGCGGCGTACTTGCGCTGCTGCTCCTCGTAGAGCTGCTCAAACAGCGCCGCACGCGCGTCCCAGTGCGATGGACGC
This sequence comes from Trypanosomatidae sp. Fi-14, assembly GCA_023091115.2. NCBI lineage: Eukaryota > Euglenozoa > Kinetoplastea > Trypanosomatida > Trypanosomatidae > Trypanosomatidae sp. Fi-14. The sequence goes on along the minus strand of JAKVQF020000676.1, from coordinate 6,598 downwards.
GGTATCGCGTCGAGCTTCACCGTCGCCGTCGCGCCGCCCTGCTTCTTCTTGCCAGCCGCGTTCGCCGCCGCGGCGGTTGTCGTGACGGTCGTCATGGCTGCCGTTGCCGCAGTGCGCACAGGCGTCTGCACTGAAGTGCGTGTGCTGCAAGTACGAAGCTGTTGCTGCTGCTGTATGTAGCACGAGCTAGTCACACGACGCTGTACGACAAGGCTGGGGCGGCAGTGACACGACAAGAACAATGGCCACACAGCGGCGCGCGCGGCAGCAACTCGTCGGCTGTTGTTGCGTAGACTGTTACTGCTGCTGCACAAGAGACTGTATCGCGCGTACGTCGACGTTGCGTCGTCCTGCGTCACGTATCTGTACACACACACACACACACGTACATAGCAGCAAGCAAGCAAGACATACACACACGCGCCTCTCTGCGTGCCACACTGCATACACATGCATCCGCGTGCACATGTATATACGCGCACATTACTCGTTTACAGTACACACACAGACAGGGGGGCAAATGACCTCGCGCGGACATCACGACGTGTCTTGTCACCTGGCCACTCGCTTGCGTCGCACTACTGCCGCCGCTGCTGCTGCTGTCGTTGTCGCCGCCTTGCGGGCCGTCGCAACACGCTTGCGCGGCCGAGCTGACGGCGCGTTCGTGGCGACGACGGCGGTGGCAGCAGCAGCCGGCATTGTCGTGTCCGCTGCAGTCTCCTCGTCATCCGCGTCGTTGGCGTTGCGCGTGCGCCTCGTGCCACGTCGCTCTCGTGCCTGCATGGCTAGGCGCCGGTACGCCTCATTGACGTCGCGCTCGGCGCGGCGGGCGTCCGCCTCGGCCATGCGCCGCTGCCGCCGCGCCGCCTCGCGGCTCTCCGCGAGGCTGTCCCACGCGAACCCGTCCAGATACTTGACCGTCCACAGCTGTCCGTAGCAGCGCCGCTGTCGCTTGCACTCGACCGGGGTCGCGTTCATCGCACGCGCGGCCGCGGCGGCGTCGCTGGCGCGGGCAAACTCAAGCCAGCCCTCCTTGTACTGCAGCGGCAGCAGTGGCCCACCAGGCCGGCGCTCCTTCTTCGGGTAGGCGACGAAGCGCATGCGTGTGATGTGGCCATACTTGCTGTAGTGCAGTCGCACTTCGACGGGCCGCATGTTGCGTGGCACACTCGAGAAGTACACGACACCGCGGCCTGTATACGGCACGGGTGCCATGCACTCAGCTACGTTCATGTCGCCCGCTCACTGTGTGTATGTGATATGTACAACAAAACAAGCAGCCATGTATTGCATATGCACAATTGTTTGTGTGTGTGTGTATGTGTGTGTATATGTTGTTATTGTGCGCATGAGTACATGTGCAGCATACAAAACACACACATACACACGCGCACGCAAGCCATGTCATACTCTACGCGACTAGATCATACATACACGTATAGTATTGACCATCTAGTGTATGTGTGTGACGCCCTACGCATTGCTCCGCTGACTACACCTCATGTCACATACACACACACACATACACACACACATACGCATTCACGTACGTTGATGACAAGAAAGAGAGCGAAGGCGCAGACACAGACAAGACACATACATGTGCATACATATATATATCCTACGGCAACGGCAACGACGACACAGACGACTTGCCACTCGCCGTGCTGTGGCCGTGTGTGGCGGACGACTTACGTCGCAGTGTGTGCTGCTGCTGCTGCTGCTGCTGTGCGTGCAGTGTGCTTGCTGTCATTGTTGTCACGTTACCACTACTAGTAGTAGTGCTCGCGCTGTTGTTGTGTGAGCTGTTTGCAGCACTCCTGCGACGACTCAGTGGGGACGGCAGCACAGCCCTCGTCGGCGACGCCTGCGCCACCGCGCTTGCTGCGGTTGTGGCGGCCGATGACGGCCGTGTCGTGCTCGTCGCCATCGTCAACAACGACGCGGGTGCTGCTGCTGCTGCTGCTGGTGGCGGCAGCAGCGTTGCGAGCGTCTGTCGCACTTCCTTGGCGAACAAGTCAGGCAGACGGATGGGTGGCAGCGCACACATGCCAATGTCGTCATAGTGCACGGGCGACAAGTAGGCCAGAAACACACACACGCCGTCGGGCGCACCGAAGCGCGGTGACACCACGTCGCGGCCCTGCCGCACATGCTGCTCCGCCGCCGTCGTCATGCTGCCGTGTGTTGCCGCCGGCAGGCCCTGCTGCAGCGACGCCATGAGCGACGACGCGTTCGCCGCTGCCGTCGCGGTGGTGGCAGACAGGCTGCCTTTGCTCCCGCTGTGGTTGCGTCGGCCTGCGTGCTGCACGTTGCTGCTGACGTTGTTGTTGTCTGCACAACTTGTCGCGGCACCGCTCTCGGCATTGCTGTTGTTGCCACCGCCGCCGCGCGTGCGATAGGACTGTGACATGCTCAGGTCCTTGTGGTGAAAGACAATGTGCCAGCGCACCGTGTCGCTCGTGATGACGTGTATGTCGACGTGGAAGCAGCGCGCCGCCGCGTTCAGGCACAGCTCATCGCCCCAGAAGCCCGACTCGCGCATCTGACTAATGTACCGCTCCCACTCGCGGGCGGTGAAGAGCACCGCGTAGTCCTCGGCGTGTAGGCGCATATAGTGCACAATCATCGAGCGCACCGTGTGGCACATCGAGGCCTTGCCAAAGAGCTGATTGGCGAGCGCCGCAAAGAGGCAGTTGCCATCCGACTTGCGCACATTACGCGCGAGCTGCAGTGCTCGCAGGCGCTCATTCAGCCGCGCCTCATTGTCGGCAATCTCGTGCTGACGCCGCAGCTGCGCCAGTGTGTCGGCGTCATTGACACCAAACACAGTCCCCTCGGCACTGCCACCGCTGCTGCTGTTGTTGTTGTTGGCACCACCACCAGCTGCCGCTGCCAAGGCGGCGGCGGCGGCGGCGGCAGCGGCAGACGATGATGCGGTCGCTGTTGTTGTTGCCGCCGACGTCGCGCACTCGCGCTGCTTCTGCTCCTCATACTCGACCTTGCTCTGACCCTTCTTTAGGTCGTCGGGGGTGTTATACGAGCCACACGTGACACAGTATCGCAGGCCATCGACCACACGCTGTGCCGAGTGCCGCTCGGTGCAGTAACCACATATCCAGTACCGCGGCTGCTGACACAGCGCACACACGTCGCCATCGAGTGTGTTGACGCCGCGGCATTGCGTGCAAAACCAGAGCAAGTGCGGCCGACCGTCCTTGCATACACCTGCGCCTGCTGCTGCTGCCATCGTCGTCGGCGCACCACCGCCACCGCCACCGCCGCCGCTGCTGCTGCTGCTGCCATTGCTACTACTGTTGGGGTGACTGCTGCTGTTGCTACGACTCGGCACGAGCGCCGCCGTCGTCGTTGCTGCCGTTGCTGTTGTTGCTCTCGCTGCCGCGGCAGCGTCTGTCTTGTCCTCGTCGCCGTTGCCGTTGCTTGACAGCGACGCGGTCGAGCACACCTTGCCGCACACACGACACGTCACCGACTGTATGTTGGCACACCCGCACACCTCACACACGCGCGCCGTCTCGGGATTGATGTACGTACACTGTCGACAGCTCCACATGGACGCGGGCGCGTCAAGCCCGGGCGCGACCGCGCGCGCAGCTGCCGTCGCCGCCGCCCTTGTCGCGACACCGCTGTTGTAGTCTGCGCTGTCGCCGAGCACGCGCACACCGCCGTTGTTCGACCCTGCGGCCGAGGCAGCCGCGGCAGCCGCCGCTGCTGCTGTGCGACGCTGCAGCATGACAGACGCGTTCATCACAAACGACGCCTGTGACGGGTCAACCACCTCGAAGACGCTGTCGCCGCTCGGCGCGGTCGTCATCGCACCTGGCATCGCCCACAGATCGCTGCCGTCACCACCACCAGCAGCAGCAGCAGGAACAGCAGCAGTCGTCGTCATCGACATGGACGTTGTTGCAGCGCTGCTGCTGCTGCTGCTGCTTGGCTCATGGCGTTGTTGCTTGTCGCCGTCGTCGTCGACGCCGTCGCCCACACGCGGCGACGGCGCCGTCGTCTGCGTGCGGCTCTGCAACATCGCAATGCGACAGAGGAAGTCAATGTCGCTGTCGCGTCGCGCTGCCGTGTCGAGCAGCGGCAGCACCGCACTGACGTAGAAGATGCGAAAGCACGTGAAGCAGAGCTCGTAGGTGTTGCGCACGCGATAGATGACCGACGTCGTCTTGCCACACAGCCAGCACGTGAAGGTGCGGCGACCACTGCTGCGACTGCCACCACCAGCGCCGCCGCTGCTGCTGTTGTTGTTGTTGTGCGCACTACTCGACGCCGCCGACACTGCCATGTTGCTACTACTACTCGTCGCACTATTGTTGTTGTTGTTGCTGCTGCCACCAGGTGTGGCTGTCGACGTCGTTGCGCCGGCATCGAGCAGGGCCTGCGGTGTGAGGCCCTCGCGCTGCAGCTTCTCGTGCAGCAACACACGCAGCTTGTCGACGGCGTGCGCACGCAGCTCGTACGTCTCACGCAGCATCGCACTGCCGCCGCCAGCAGGTGGCACTGTGCCTGACATGGCGACAGACGTGTGTATAGGTATACGCACAGCACACTACAGTCAGGCAGACACACGTGTGTGACGTCCGCTTTTGCTATGGCTGACCACATACACGCACACGTGTGCGCACGTCACGTACAACAGCAGCAACAAGCAGACATTGTAAACACACACACACAGAAGCAGACAGACGCATGCACTAGTCGTTGTCGCGTGCGTGCTTGTATATGCTTACTTCGCTAAGTCGTACAGCACACGTCCACACGGGCATGTGCATGTGCATGAGTGTGTGTGTGTGTGTGTGTACTGTAAGCACCTATACACAAACAGGCACACGCAACGACCGCACGACGCCGCCTACGCCACCATTGCCTCGCTACACATACACACACACACACCACGTGCTCTCTACTAGTCCTACGACACAACACGCGCGTACGTGCACCTCTGTTACACAGACACATGCACACACACACCGTTGCGCTCAGTCTTGTTACACGCCCTCGTGACTACGCCGCTTGCTACTATCTCGTGCATGCTTGCTTGTCGTTTGCTATGTGTTTGCTCGTTGTCGTCTGTTGCTGCTGCTGCTGCGTTGTTGCTGTCACCGCCTGCTCGCCTGTCTAGTACCACAGCTTGTACGTCCAGTGTTGCGTCCAGTCATAGTTCGGTATCTGCGGCAAGTAGCCGAGGTAGCTGTAGACGGGCTTGCGGCTGTAAAAGTAGTGTTGCAGCACCTCTTGTATGTTGTTCGCCGTCGTGTCATCGATGCGGTCGTACATCTCCGTCAGTGGTATGCGGCGGCCATAGTGCAGCACCTGCCGACCAATGTCCTTGGCCGCGTTCACGCCGCCATCCATGTTGAAGAGCAGCTGTGCCTTGTAGTTCACCTTGGCCTGCGCGAGCTCGTGCTCGTGCAACATCTTCTGCGCAAAGCGGCACCACTCGGCGATTGTGTACTGCAGCACCTCGACCATGACGCTCGCGTCACCGGGCCCGCTCATTGCGGGGCGGCCGACAACGTACATGCCACACAAGCCGTCGTCGCGGTAGCTGTGCAAGAACGGGTTGACAATCTCAATGCACTTCTCGTTGAAGTGCGTGTTCGTCGGCGTCGAGTGGTCGAGCGACGAGAACGTCTTCAGCACGCGGTGCATCGCGTGCTGCCCGAGCTCGTGCTGCGACCGGTGGAAGCTGCCTGGTATCTCGCACGCGAGCATGAGCGGCACATTGTCCTGGCACGCCGCCCCACACGTCTGGAACGCCCACGCCACGTGCACAGTCTTGTAGCGCAAGTTCCACAAGCGATACTCGCCACCGATGTAGCGGCTCTCGGGCATGTTAGGCAGCACCGTGTGACCCTTGGCCATGTCACCAAAATAGCTCGTCGCCGCCTTCTCGAGGCGCGTGTGGTCGACGGCGCCGGTGCCGACGACCACCACACGACTACCCGCCGCAATGCAGCTGTTGCGGTACTGTGTCAGCTGCTGCGATGTCACCTGCTGCACGCCGTCTTCGGTGCCGTACAGCGGGGTGCCGAGGCCGTGTGTGGTGCTGTCGAAGCAGCAGCGGTGCAGGTTGTCCATCGTCAGGTCGTCGGGCCGCTGCTCGAACAGGTGCTGGTCGTTCAGCACCATCTTGCGTGCCTCGGCCACATCGGCGTCGCTCAGCCGGGCGTTGCGCAGCACATCGGCCATGAGGCCCACCGCCTTGTCCGTGTCCTCCTTCGCCACCTTCATGCACAGATACGTGTGCTCGCGACCAACGTCCATCTCGAGCTGCCCGCCGAGCTCGTCAATGGCGCGCGTAATCTGCTCACGTGTCTGGTTTGTTGTGCCGAGGAAGCCGCACTTCTCGAGCACGCGCGCGGTGCCGGCGTAGGCGGCGTGCTCGTAGCGCGTCCCCGCATCGACCCACACACCAACGGTCGCGAGCCGCGCGACCGGGTTCTCCTCGCACGCGACGCGCACACCATTGGCGAGCAACGACACATTTGTCGGCGGCAGCCGCTTCAGCACGTCGCGCAGTGCCGTCGTCGTGGCGTGGTTCGACGCCGGTCGCGCACGCTGCACGAGC
>JAKVQF020000675.1:10000-12384 GCA_023091115.2 Trypanosomatidae sp. Fi-14 | reverse complement strand
ATTCTGTTCGTATATAGCATGTTGTTGCTTTCGTTACAAATTCGTTTGTGTTGTCTACATTATTCTATGTCTAGTCTAATGTGGTCTGATTTGTTGTCATACTTGCGTGTATGTCTGTGTGTTTGCGCATGTACGCACACGCATATGTACCTCTGCACATGACAATGACCGTCGGCATTCTTGTATCACGTGTGTGTGTTTGTGTGTGTGTGTGTGTGTATACGTTTACTCTATATTGTGCTTTGTATGACACTTGTTTCGTTATATACAATGCAGACTGTAGTCTTTTTTCTACAGTGTTTGTACTTTATTTATCGTACCTGTATTTATTGTTCGACGGCAGCTCTCGTTTGTGTTTTTTCTTTTCATGGTCTTGTCATTGTTGTCTTTGCGATTTGTTGTTATCGCTCAGCTGCACAGTTATGGCACACATTGTTTTCTTTTTGCTACGTAGCAGTAAGTTGCGCACCCCTGCTGCATTTTGTATGTGTCTCACTACTCATGAACATGTGTTTGCTTGTGTACACACATTGTCTTCCGACTACTTTGTATCATTTGCTCACGTGCGGCCTTGTTGTCGTCTCGTTTGCGTCGTACAGCTCTGCACAGCGTCTCGTGTGGTTGTCTGTGCGCTATAGCTCTAATTTTGTTTTCTATTGTGTCTGCCTGTGTTTGTGTGTGTGTGTGTGTGTGTTTGTGCGTGCAGTAGGTGATGTACGCCTATTCAATGTCTTACTCTATGCGTTGTGGGTAGAGCAAGTCTACCATGCCCTCCCAGCTAATATGTCTGTCGCTTGTCTCGACCTCTTGGTTGGTACAAAGCACATAATCTGCGCTTGCTCCCTCGTCTTCTTCATCGAGGACAACAGCTCCGCCCTCTTTCAGCAGCAGCGCTGCAGTGCTATAGTGTCGACTTACCATAAAGTTGCTGGTCAACAATACACGCTTCTTGTGCAACGGCAGCTCGGCATGCTGAAAGCCGTACTCGGCCTCATTCTGCCACGCGCCACACTTGACCGAGTCGCTTACGTACGATTGCGGCAGCACCCAGCACCCGCGTGCGAGCGCGCTGAGCAGCTTGATCGTTAGCTGCCCGTTAGTGACGAGGTGCGTCAGGTGCGCCGGCACGGGCATGTTCGACTTGCACTCGGCAATGGCCGCACCGGGAAGTTGCTTGATGGCCATAAGCAGATCATTGCCATCGAAGCCGCTGATGGCGAACACGCGCGCCTCGGCAGTACGCGCGCGCTTGAGTGATGTGCGTGCGTTCGCGCGCGCGTTGCTCGATGACGCGCTACGCATGCGTGGTCGCGGTGGCGTCATGGACGTCGACATGTTTGTCATTGTCTGCGACGCTTGTGTTAGGCCGACGCCTGTCGCAGCGCACATAGCGGCTGGTGTGGCTGTTCGCTCGTCTGCGCTGCCAACGGTCGTGTCCGCGCTTTGCCTTGTCGCAGGCGTGTTGCGCACTCGTTGCGCCGCCGTTGTCTCATGGCACTCGGCGCCGTCGTGTGGCGCGGTCGCAGACCACGGCGCCGACCGTTGCACGTGACATGACGCGTGCATGCCATCGCTAAACAAATGCGACGGTGAGTGTGAACGAGACACGGTCGCGTGTGTGTTGTGTGTCGCTACGACCGCGCCAGCAGCAGTAGTCGCCAGACAGCCATCCGCACTCGCGACGGTGTTGCTGGCGTTGACGTTGTTGCCATGCTCATGTCCATCTTCTGCGTCGACGCTGTGTGTGCTCGCACTGCGCAGTGCGCGTGCCGCGATGCGTGCGCTCGTCGACGCCGTGTGCGAGGGCGACGCGGAGGCGGACGCGGGCACTGGTTGCGTCATCGCCTCCGTCGCGGCTCGTTGCACAGCGCGGCCGTGAGGCGCGTGCGTGGACAGCTGTTGCTCGTCGTCGAGCCGCTTCTCGAGCGCAGCACAACGTGCAATGGCTGCGCAAAGCTCAATATTCAGACTGTCCGCCTTTTGCCGCTCAGCCGTGAACCTTTTGCGGTATTCGTCCGCTGACACCTGCCATTGCTGTCGTTCTGCCAGTGCGCGCTGTAGTTCGTCGCGCTGCGCCGTCAGCGCATCCACGTCACGGCGCAGCGCCGCCGCAACAGTGTGGCTCTCGTCGCTGGCGTGCACATGCTCGGTGCGCAGCGCGGCCAGCTCACTGCGTGCGTCGTGCAGCGCCTCCTCGAGACCACGCACACGATTGCGCGCCTCGACCAGGTCATTGGTGAAGTCGGCCTCCAGCGCATCCTTCTCGGCCGCCGCCCGCGCAACGCGCTCGTGCGCCGCGGCGGCCGCCTCGTGCGCTGCCGCCGCATCCTCGCGCAGCCGCGTCAGCTCCGCCTCGGCGACGCCGAGGGCGGCACGAGCATTGT
>JAKVQF020000675.1:0-5000 GCA_023091115.2 Trypanosomatidae sp. Fi-14 | reverse complement strand
GTACACAAACATGCGCCGTAGTTTGTGTGTGTGTGTGTGTGTGTGTGTGTGTGTGTGTGCGTGTGTGTACGCTTGCACATGTGCCCTCAGGCGCTGTACGCAGTGTCTGTATGCAGCTCGCCAGGCGCACGCAGCGCGTACGCATTGTACGTCCACGTGTGCAGCCATCGCTGCAGGAGCGCGTCCACGGCACACGAAGGTGTCGCACGCAACAATGCGTCGCGCAGCGTCGTGTGGCGCGACGTCGCGATCCGACGTATACGCCGTGCGTGTCGCGTGTAGCGCTCTACACGCGGCCGCCGTGCCGCCTCGTAGCGGCCAAAGGCGTACGCAAAGCCCGTGTCGCGCCGCAGCGGCACGTCGAGCAGCGCCGTCGCCAGCAGTGCGGCGTCCTCCACGCACATCGACGCATCCCCGCCAAGCAGCGACGGCGCCGTGCCGTGCGCCGCATCGCCGAGCAACACAGCGCGCTTATTGTACCAGCGCGGAAGTATGGGCACCTCTCGCGGCACCTCCGCCACCGCCACCGTCGCCCGCGCGAGCAGCGCGGCAACATCGTCGCCAAACACACGTGCATCACGCGCAAGTGTGGCGCGACAGTGCCGCGATAGCCGCTCCGCATCGTCGCCATCCTCGAGCAGCGCGAGCGCGTCTGCGTACCTGTCCTCGGGGTCATCGATATCGCTGTCGTCGTCTGCCGCGCCGGCGGCGCTGTCGCCCTTACCGCTCCCCACCGCCGCCGCCGCAGCAGCAGCATCGTCGTCGTCGCCACCGAGCGTGTCGTGCGCATCCGCTGCCGTTGCCGCGGCGGCGGGGCGTGTCCCGCCAGCACCGTCGTCGCCACGCCCCCGCGACGACGACGTCAGCAGTCGGGATGTGTTGCTGCTGCCTGTAAAGTCCCACGCGCGGCCGCGCCGCGAGCGACGACGGCGGCGCGTCATCAGGGCGGTAAACGACATGCACGCCTCGCCCTGATGCGCATGGGGTGTGAGCGTCAAGGCACACAAGGGCGAGCACGACGACGGCCGCGGCGACGGCGACGACGACGCGGCAAACGCGCAGGCGTCAGCGCCACCGCGCAGCAGCGTCACCGGGCCATCGTCGACGCCGCGCAAAGGCGACGTCGCCGCGGCAACGCCGTGAACGCACAACACGTCAGACAAAACACGGCGACCGCCGCCGCCGCCGTCGTCGTGTGCCTCGGCGGGGTACAAGAGGCGGCGGACGGTGCTATGCACCCCATCCGCGCCCACCACCACGTCACCCCACTCCGCGTTGCCGCTCTCGGTCACCACACGCACTCCGCCCGTGACGCTGTCGTGCGGCAGCAGGTCGACCACACGGCAGCCATAGCGCACATCGACAAGGTGACGACGCAGCCACGCGTGCACAGGCGCCGCCTGGGCCGTCAAACGCAGTGGCAGCCTCGTCACGTGCCGCGCCATCGCCTCGCGTGCGCGCAGTGACGCAATCGAGTCGTCATTGGCAGTCGGTGGCAACGGTCGCAGCGGCGCCAACGACACCTCGTCGTCAACGCCGCGCACTGACACGACGCGGTTGCCACAGCGCAGCAAGCAGCGACGCTGTGCATTGACAATCTGGTAGCTGGCCTCGGGTGTGAGCAGCGGGTCATCGAGCATGCGCGCGAGGCCAAAGGCTGCATAGCAACTCAGCGCACCTGCGTAGAACGTGTGCGGTGGCACATGGCGCGCATTCAAGCGTGACGCCTGCTCGAGCACGACAACATCGACATTGACACGGCGGAGGAAGGCGGCCAATGTTAGGCCACTCAGGCCGGCGCCTACAATAATGACACGCATCCTTGTAAGTGGCACAACACACACAAAACAAAACAACACACAGAGACAAAGAGATACAATGATGCAGTGAACAGGTAACGAACAACAACGGCGACACAAAAACTTGCACACACGCACACCCGTCAACATGCACATTATCGTCTCCTTTAGTTGTGTGTGTGTGTGTGTGTGTGTGTGTGTGTGTGTGTGTGTGTGTGTGTGTGTGTGTGTGTGTTTGCAGCGGACGTGTGGCGTTGTTTACAAGGCGGCATCGGTGCAGACGCGCACACAATAACAACATACACATACACACAACTTGCCTGTCTCTCTCTCTCTCTCTCTCTCCCTCTCTCTCTCCCTCTCNCTCTCTCTCTCTCTCTCTCTCTCTCTCTCTCTCTCTCTCTCTCTCTCTCTCTCTACTCATCTTCCCACAGACCATTTTCGGCAAAGATGAGTGTGCGCAACTGCGTCGATGTCGCCACGTCGCCACCACGCGCGCTCGTCTCGTGTGTCGCGCCATGTGCCATGTTGGCGGCACCGTCCACGACATGGTCACCCGCCTCGCTGGCGTCAACCGTGAACGTCGAGGACACGGCGGCTGCGCTGCCCGTCAACGTCGTCGTCGCAGACGTCGTTGTCGTGACGCCAGCGTCACCATTGCGTACATCGCCCGCACGCAACTCGTGCGCTGTGCAAGAAAGGTCTGTCGTCGTGGTCGGCTCAGCTGCAACCGCCCCCACGCCCGCCGCCAACGACGCTGACGTAGTAGACGACCGCGATGGCAGAGGCGGTGGTGGTGGTGGTGTGATGTCGCTGCATGTCGTCGTCGTCGCAGAGGGGCCATGGCCAGCCACACACTCGACAACAGCGTTTGCGCTGCGCACGTCCGCCGCACACGCACCGCGCGGCGCGTCGGGTGAGGCCACAAAGCCAGATGTAGCACTAGCATGGCCACCCACGCCTGTTGTCGCCGTCGTCGTCAGCGACTGCGAGGGCGAGGGCGACGCGGGTGCAGCACTAGCCGCCGTGTCAGCAGCAACGTCATGCTCGTTGCGCACAACATCAGCGGTGGCACAAGGGTCACGTGCATTGTGTGTACACACGTCCTGGTGCATCGCAACCTCGTCCGCGTCACCGTCATCATGGCGCGCCTTCGCGTCGTCGTCGTCGTGTGCGACGACAGGGCAATCGAGCAGGCGGGCAAAATCGACACACGGTGATGGCGTGGCGTTGTTCAGCGCCAATGTCACCGTCACGGACGACGTCGGACAGTGCAGCGTCACGCGATCGTCGTGCACGTCGCGCATGACGCAACCAAAGTACTCGACAACACGCTGAAGCAAACGCTGCTGCTGCTGCTGCTGCTGCTGCTGCAATGCTGGCGGCGACGTGGACAGGAGCCACTCCGACATGCGCTCGCTCGACGTCGCGTCCACTGCATTGTGCGTTAGCAGCGCGTCGTACTCTGCGCGCACGCGACGCAGCTCGTCCTCGACTTGCGCAAGACGGCAGCGCATCGCCGCTTGCCTGCGCGAGGCGTCTGCCACGACATGCGTGTACGAGCAAACGAGTCGCGACACCGCGCCGTCATTGCCGCCGTCCGCGTCGCCGTCGGCGTCGTCCTGCGAGTGCCGGCTCACGTCGGTAGCTGCTGCACCGAGGCAACGCACAGCGCCACTGCCGCTGTTGCTGCTGCCGTCCATGTCTGTAGCCTCATCGCAGTTGCCGCGCCTCTCGTCGGTGCTTGTCTTGCCGGGTTGCGCGTGCAAAGGTGACGCGTCAACGACCGTTGCAGGCGCAACGGCACCACTCGTCCCACTCGACGCGGCGAGCGTGAGGAGCTGCTGCATCTCGAAGGCCAGCGCGCGCAGTCGATCCACTGTCACCTGCAAACCTGCAACGTCCTCGCTGCCGTCCCTTCGCTCCATCGCCGCAGGGGCGATGGCAGCGGGCGCTGTTGTCGTGGCATTGGCGACGACGGTGTCAACAGCCACGTCAGCCACACCAGCAACAGCACACGACGCTACAGGCACCATCAACGGCGACGGTGCGTGACGTCGCGACACGGCAGCGCGAAGGCGCGCTACACACGTCTTCACGTGCATTGCCAGCTCGTGAAGCAGACTCTTCTGCAACACGAGCTGCGTAGCGACGGAGGACGCCTCACGGCCCGCAAGCTTGGCGTAACGAATTCGCAAGTCGCACAATTCGTCATATACAGCAAGCAGACTTGTCGCCTGCTCCGCGGCAAGTATAGTGCGCGCGTCAACAAGCGTCGCTGCATCCTGTACAGACATCGCCGCATCACCTGTACATACACTCATGGACGTGCACGCAGCCTGCTCGTCAACATGCCGTGACGACGTCATTGTTGGGCAGTTGACGTTAACAGGCAAGGCAGCAGTAGCAGCCGTCACATTTGCAACAGAAACTTGTGACGGCAAAAGCAGATACGCCACGGGGGCACAGTCAACAGGCGCGACGCCTGACGGAGTAACGCTGCGTTGCGGTGTCGTTGCAACGCAAGACGACACTGACGGAGGCAATACAACGTCAGCCGCCGTATACGTACCGTCATCAACGGATGCAGATACGGTAGGGCAGTCAGCGGCACAAGGGTCTACACCAGGCGCACCGTCATTGTAAGCAAAAGATGGACAGGCGCTTACCTGTTCGCAACAAGCTAGCAGCTGCGCGTGCGTACGCTTTGCGCTAGCTACACACTGCAACAGTGCCTCGTTCTCAGTGCGCATACGCTTGCGTGACAGTGCTTGCAACAACGCAGACTCCTCATGTAGCGTGTCGTTCAATTGCCTTGTTGCGCTCGCAATAGGACGCAAGCAGTCCAATGACGTCCGAGACAAAACATTGAAACATGGTGGCACAGAATCAAAAATGGTGTTCACGCCGACAGAAACAGAGCTAGCATAACGACGGCTACGAACAGAATATGGCATGTCATCTGATGGGAAGTGTGACAAAAGCGTGGGTGACGAGGCTAGCGACAGTTGCGTGGCGCGAAGTAGCTCACTCTTGCTGGCACCAGAAACGGTAGAAGACTCAGGCGGCTGGAATGAGGCCTGATCAACAACAGGTGCCGACTCGTCCGACGACGAATCGTCCACAATAAACACCTCATTCATCAAGTGCAGCTAAGATATATGTGCGCAAACCCTACGCCGTGTTGTCACACACCCTTCT
>JAKVQF020000674.1:0-12365 GCA_023091115.2 Trypanosomatidae sp. Fi-14 | reverse complement strand
GGATGGTGCGGTTCAGTGCCCTTGCGGCCCTGTGCACGTCGTCGTGCGTGAGGGCCGGCAGCGTGCCCTCTACCTGCATAGCGCGTTGCGCAATGGCGCACTCGCATACACGCGCGCACATGCCACGCAGTCATGCCACCGAAGAGCATCGAGTGTTGGCGACAGCGACGCCACTCCACTGCGCACACACGCACACGCACAAGTGAAGACTTTGTCGTTAGTGCGTGTCTTTGTCGTGTTTTCGTGGAAGCGTTGGTAGCGACGTCTTTTTGTTTTTTTTTGCTCGTGTGGGTCTATGAGTGTACTATTGTCATGTTTTTGCCTTGCTTTTTCTTTGTGTTAGGTCGCTTTTACGGGGCGTTATGTGTATGTATGACGTGGCTAGCTTCGTTGTCGCACTTGGAGCGTATTGTGATTCATTGTGGTGAGCCGTTGGGTGTAGAACACGCCCAGCGCGTCGGTCTTTTTTTTGCACATCATGATGTGCCGTCTTCGATGTTGTCTCGGTGGGCGTTCTTATGCGAATGCGAAGGTATTCCTCCGTGTGCAATGATGTTGAGTGCGCTTGTGCGGCATCGTTGTTGGTCGACGACACGGCACCTCTTTTACAGCGCAGTAGCCTCACAGAATGGCCTTGCAGTTGGCGAATTGTTGGCGCGTTTTCTTGTGATGCAGGGACATTCACAGCGCGCTTTTGCCGTTGTCGTGGCCCTAACACAACTGCCGCAGCTAGTGTTGGGTTGTCAATTGAGAAATGATGTGCCCTGTGCGTCACTTGCTCACATTAGCAATGCACCCGTGACGCCAAGTCTCATTGATGCGGCCATGCGTGATGCGTTTGGGTTGCAAAGCGACCCTTTCTATGTGCCTAGAGAAGAGTGCACCGTGGCGTGCGGCCTTACGAGTGCGATTGCGCGAGCTCTCCCACATCGTGCACAGTGGGAGCGAGCATGCTCACTGCTATCACGCATGTGTAGTGCATCGAGTGTGCATAACAATGCTACGCTGCACCGTCATGCGCGCTCGTTGTGGGCGGCGCGCATGACTTACGACGGTGCGCAGTATATGCGTGTGCTTGCCTGGACCCGCACACATCGCGATTACTGTGCAACTGCACCCTCGTTGCTGCGCTGTGAGCTTTTTTGCGCCCTGTCGATTGGCGACGTGCCAGCGTGCGTGCGCGCCATAAGATGCTTGCGTGTTGCGTATGGTGGCAGAGCTGTGCCACTTCATGCGCTGACTCGCGCGCGATCGTTGGCTGCGGATGTTGGCGCCACCCAGCGGTCAGGGATGTGTGCCGCGCTGCTGCGTGAGTGTACGCTTTGTGATGATGCGCACAAACTGCATCAGACAATGCGAAGACGATGGCAAGGCTACGCATCGACGTCGGCTGCCGCAACGCCGTGTGTGTCGACCGTCACACAAGCCGATTGTGCGGCGGCGAAGCTTGTGTGCGATGGTCGATGGCAGGAGGCACTGGCGTTGTTGCAGCAGATGCAGCAATTGACGCCGCGTAATGACGCTGAGAGTGTGACGACGACGACCGTAGCTCGGGCGTTGCGCGTTGGCGACTGGCAGCGTGCCTTGCGCTTTGTAGCGTGAATGAATCTGAACGTGTGTGTGTGTGTGTGTGTGTGTGTGTATGTGTGTAAATGCTGTTGACGCACGCGTCGTTGCAGCTTGACACCATACGCACACATACACGTTCTTTTCTTTGCCTCTTTGCAGCCTATTTGCTCTGCCAGATGTGCTTTGACGTTGTATTTTGCTGTTGTTTACTGTTTTTTTCTCCGCCTGTGCATGTGTGTTTATGTATGTGCGCTTATGTAGTCGTCAAGAATTAGGACTACAGGCAACGACCATTACATACACCCACACACACCCCACACACGTACATACAAGTAAGGTCCACACGATTACAACTACCACTTGTCACCATGTCGAAGAATCTGATCGTAAACTTGACGGTCAACTGCCCAGAAGTGGATATTTTCGGCCCGATAAAGGAGTCGACCATTGACCGCCTGAATGAGCTGTTGCCAAATGCAACGACATCGACGCGAAGTGTGCGTAGCGCGCCTGTGCAATTTACTCTGTTGCCACACCCTGACCACTGGCATGTCAAACTCGACGGCCAGTTTTGCGATGTGGATGGTGTGTCGCGGCTGATGGTTTTGCTGCTTGACGCACTCGAGGAGGAAGGCGGTTGGACGCTTGTGTCAACGCAGGCATCAACACTGCGCAACAATACGGCGCTGCAGCAGGAATCGATCGAGCACTACAAGATGTTCTTCATCAGGTACGCCGACGGTCACTAAAGCAAGTGATATGAACGCTTACGTACCGTGCGTGCGTGTGAGTGAGTAAGTGTGTGTGTGTGTGTATGTATGTATGTATACGCGCGCGCGATGAGAGCGTTTGTATATAGCTATGTTCGGCATTCATGTACATAATGTTGTATGTACAGGCGGCTATGTGGGTGAGTACGGTATTGTGCGGTAGCGTCTTGTCATTTGAGCGATCCAAAAAATATTGTAGTCACCGCTAGATGCAATGCCACGAAGCGTGAGTGTGTGTGCATTGTCGTTGTCGCAACGAAGGCGACATCACGAATAAAACATCGATGTATATAGCAACAAGGGCACAGTACATATGTATGTGTAAATACGTACGTACTTGCAAACAGAAAAGGACAGCACGTGTTTGCGTTCTTGTGTGTGTGTGTGCGCGCCAGAGTGACATTTTGTGATGTATACTCTGCGTGTGCGTCTTGGTACGTATGTGAGGAAATGTAAAAAAAGATGAATGATGAATGCAATGTGTCGTAATGCTGACGTTGCCGCACTGTTAGCATGTCAATGTATAACATTGCAGACAGACAACATGCGTTCATTACATTCCGTGCACTTGCATGTTCATGTGTACGCATACACGCCGAGCACATTACAGTAGCAAGCAACATTATACACACACACACACACACACACACACACACACACACACACACACACACACACATCTAAACGTTGTGTTTCGTGGCAAGCTGCCTTTGCCGTACGTTCGTGTGCGACTGCAGGACTCGTGTGTTTTTCTTCCATCACTGTGCAGTGACGCTCACGTGTGCGTCTGTTTTGATCGAAGTGCCTATGGCGTCACAAGATGAGTCGGCTGCCACAGGCACGGAGTCGAACGCAACGGCTGCGGTTGACGATGCGACGATGCGTGATATTGTCGATAAACTCTCGCTGCTGCACTATGAGACGGACTTTTGCCGCCTAGTCAAGCCACCGTTTGCCCCACTAACACATACATACTTTGCCGCGCCGTCATCGCTCGACAACGCTAACATGCAGTTTTACTACTTTACGTCACTGTGCACGTGGCTAATGGGTTTGTGCGGGCACCGTAGTGAGGCGCCAGGGCAGTTTGACGACCCCAATGTTAGCGCAACGAACCTGCTCGCGGCACTGCGCAGCATGAATGTACCCGTGACGGGTATTGCGCCAAACCGCATCAAGCAGGGTAGCGGCGAGGCTGTGCTTGCGGTACTCTCTGCCTTGGTTGACCACACACTTGCCCAGCGGCGTGTTGCATTGACAATGATCGACTATAGTCATATTAATAAGTATGACGAGTCGGCTGTCATGGGCGATGGTGACGAGGTGGACGACGAGGATGGCAACGGCAGCGGCGGCGGCGCGACGGTCGACGTCGAAGATCACGTGGACGTCGACAGTGACGAGGACGCGGATGATGATGGCTTGTATGTTGCTGCCGCTGCGTTGGATGAGCGCGCAGTGGCCAACGACGATGCGCGGCGTGACGGCGGCGACGACGTCGACACACTTGTCACCGACACCGCCGCCACCACCGGTGGTAGTGGCTCTCGTGCGCGACTGTCAGTAACGACAACAGCGTCGACGGCGGTGCCTAGAATGGCGGCGGCCTCATCGGTGAGCGCCGAGGAGTGGCAGCTGGAGGTGGAGCGTGTGGCACCGCTGCTGCAGGTGCACACGCCCGACGATGACAGCTGGCGCATGCGCGTCGAGCATGCAGCGGTGCTAATGCAGGCTGTTGAGAAGATGTACCCCGGTGTGCGCGGAGCTCTGACGCGCCTCGGCGATGATCTTGACAAGGCGCGCGAGCACCTGCAAAAGCGCGAGCAGACGCTTGCGCAGCAGTTTATGGAGCAGGTAGAACAGTACCGTGTCAAGCTGCGCGAGTTAGCCACCTCGCGCGAGGCCGCTGCGGTAGCGAACGCGAGTGTGCAGCAGCTGACGACGGAGCTGAACCACATCAGCGAGCAACTCGAGCACGTTAAGCGCGACACGGAGGAGCACGAGGCAAAGATATCTGACACGACACCGCTTATGCAGGTCAAGGCGGCTGTGGCAAAGGTGCAGGGCGAGATACGGCAAATGTCGCTGCGCATTGGTGTGCTGCAGCACAGCGTGCTTACCCACGTCATGAAGCAGACGCGTGCAAAGCGCGAACAGCCGCTGACGAGCGGAGGCAGCTTGCTTGATAATGACGGCTATGAGCTCTACTATGATTAGACATGTATATGCTAGTAAGCGAATATACACGCAAACACACACACACACACACACAAAAAAAAAAAAAACACACACGCATGTATATGTAGTGAGTGCAAGTCATCTTGTGTAGACAAATGCATACATCCATATGTGTGTGTGTGTGTGTGTGTGCATGTCTGTGAGCTTTTTCGCGCGTTCAAGGGCACGAGACGATGTATTATGTACAGTTGTATACATACTCTGGTATGTGTCAAGAACACGCTTTTCTGTGCGTCAGACTCGCGTATATATATATATATATATGTGTGTAAGTGTGTAAGTGTATGTGCGTGTTCACGCATGTAGCGTGTGCCGACGCGTTGTGACAGATAAGTTCGTCAACACACTGTGCTACAACGCAAGTGCATATACGCATGCGTGTGTGTATGTTATGGCGCTCGTCATGTACAATGTACACGTGCGCATCTCCACCATTACACACACACACACACACACACACACACACACACACACACACACACACACACAATCACGCACGCACAGAGAGAGAGATAACCACATACCGTACGTGGTGTTAGGCAACGGCGTAGACGGAGTGCGCTACAAGCACGCAGGCACAGCGAGGTAGTCGATTATAGTCATGCAACAGCAGCAGCCGCTGCAACGACAGCGGCGTAACGGCAAGAAGAGTAGGAACAACAGCAACAATGCTGCAAGTGCAACTGCATTTGACTGCAGCAACGACGAGTCTGAGTGTGTACGTGCCATGGTGGCTGCGGTGGCCGGGCCGTCGTCTGCGTACACGTTCATGTCAGCGCAGCAACGTCAAGAGCTGCGACGCCACTACGAGGATCTGTTTGACGAGCTCGCCGAGGTTGTTTGCGGCGATGCAGGAGGGCGTGTGGGCGGTGCAGTCGCAACGTCGTCATCGTCGGCCACGTCAGTTGCACCCTTTGCGGTGCAGCGTGCGCGGCTGCCTACACTGCAGATTGGCTTTGTTGCACGCGCCATGGGCCTCAACCTGAGCAACGATCAAGTTATCTTACTTACAGAGCTTGTCGAGGATGACGCGCCATCGCGCGGCAGCGTCAGTTGCGAGCGGTTGCGGTGTGTCATTGTCGATGCATTGCTCACGGGCGTACTTGCCACCGCTGCTACTGTGACAACAGCAAGTGACAAGGGCAGCAGCGGCAGCACTAAGGCAAATGCAGCGGAGCGCATGACGGCAAGCACGCGAGCGGTGGTCGCCCACACATCACAGCAGCTGACGCAGTCAGTGCCGCGTTATTGTCAGCGCGACAATGCGGCGCGCATCTTGCGTGCCTTTCAGACTCTCGACACAAAGCAGCAGGGCTTTGTCGACGCCAATGCACTGCGGCTGGCATTGACAACGATGGGTGACCGCATGTCCGAGAAGGAGGTGGAGGAGATGATGCTCGCGTTGCTTGATCCGGACACGGGCGTGGCGCACTATCGTGATTTTGTTGATGTGTTGGCGTATGAGTAGCAGCGTCACACATGTGCGCGAACGCCTTGTCGCACACTTACACAAGTGTACATGTAAAATACTAATGGTGTATATACTCATGCACATGTTTGTATACACATGTATATTTATGTTACATATATATATATATATATATATATATATATATATATATATATATATATATATACGTATGTGTGTGTGTGTGTGTGTGTGTGTGTATGTATCTTGGTGTGAGTTGTCTTTGTGTATTTACTGCGAGACGGCATCGCTGCAGAAGGTATACTTATAGAGACATACATACGCACACATACACACGCGCAAACATACACACACACATACATACACAGACAAGAAACGAAGAAGGTGAGAGTGGTTTGTGCAGACGGGTGTACAAGTTACATACGTCGTACACCACCATAGAAGAGGAACGAAAGGCGTCACACACACGTAGTGTTCTGTTGCCTGTGTGCCGTCTGTGTGTGGCGTCTGTGTGCACGTGCCGCTTGTGCGTGTCGTGTGTTGCCGTCGGCAGTAATGATGCGACGACTTGTGCTGCGTAGCGGCAGCACGGTGGCCGATGTCGTGACGGTCGCTGCTCTGACGCCGTCATGCCTGGCCACAGTGCATCGACGTCACTTCAGCTCCTCGTATGGCAGCAACGGCAGCGGCGGTTATGCTCCCCATGACCGCACAGGGCGCAATCGCGACCGCGGCGTGGCAATGCCGCGAACACATAAATTGTCGTCGTCGTTGTCGTCGCCGCAGCAGCAGCAGCAACAGTCGCCATCGTCCGACACGCGTCGTGGCATCGACAGCGGCGCCGGCGACAACCACACCGACACCGCCTTGCGTGGCAGTCGTGCACGGACGACGGCGGCGGGTGCGGCGGTGAGCGAGGCGAGTGATGTCTATGCGACCGATGAGATGGCATCAGAAGCGAAGGCGGCAAAAGACGACGACGTCGAGGACGAGTGTGATGACCACAACGACCGCCACCACGCGTGTGCGGCAAACAAGAGCGACACGCTGCCGTCCGTTCCTCGTGTAAAGAATCACTACACGGACTTGTACAAGACCGCACCACGCCCGATGAGCTTCACGCGCACATTTGCCCCGACAACGGCAAGCGCCGCCCACCGCGACGACCGCGGCACGACGGCCGCGGCGACGACGACGACGACGACGACGACGACGCGTCGCGCGACGAACTCGGCGACAACAGTGTCAGCCGCAACAACAGCAGCGGTGACGGCGACGACGACAAGCGTGCCCGCGTCACGTCAGCATACACCGTTGCAGTACAGCAACAACGACGACGACGACAATGACGATGACGATGATGGCACACGACACGAGCGCGGCAACAAACATAAGGCTGTGCTGATGACGGACGGCGACGACGCCGCCGCCGAGGACGAGGTGACGCGCATCTACAGCAGCGACGAGCTGCGGCGTTTGTCGCACCGCAGCAGCGCACACGGCCGCCACGCCGCGACGCGCACCGCCGCCGCCGCCGCCGCCACAGCAGCAACGACGACACGGGCAGGGCAGCCGTCACTGCAGCCACAGAGGACGGAGACGCCGTCGCCGTCGCCAGCAGCGCAACAAGGACAACCGCCGACGCCGCCACAACGGCAATGGCGTGATCTTGACGAAGGTGGACACTCGCACCGACACGACGCCGTGCATGTGGCGCGTGGCGGCTGCTCTGCCCTCCGTCACGCTGCTGACGCGCAAGCAGACGACGTCGTTGTGGTCGACAACAACAACAACAAGGACAACAACAACGGCGCCATGGACGCCGCCGCCACCGACGACGCGGACGAGGACGTGTCAAGCGATGCCCTGGCGTGCATTCGTGCTCACCCATTCTACCACGAGCTGCTGCGCCGTGTCGAGCGCAACATGGTGCGCTACCGCAAAGACATACGTGCCAGCGCACGCTACAGCATCGACGTCATCAATGACTGCGTGCGGCCGCTACTACAGCTCGCCGACTTGCCCTTCACCTCGCTGACGCTCGCGCAACTGGCACACTCGATCAGCCCAGCGGTGCTGAAGGCGACGCTGTGTGATCGTCGCGCGTGTCGGCGGCTGCGCGTGTACCGGTCAGCCGACACGGACGTGTTGCTCGACTGGTCTGTCGAGGAATTTCTGCGCCGCCGCTACGAGAGCGTCCACGTCTCGTGGCAGCGTGCGGAGGTGATTGGGCGGCGCTTGGGCTGGACGGCGACGACGCTGACGCCGCGCGATTATCTCTTCTACTTTGCCGAGTTTAGCGAGTTTGTCGAGCTCGCCGAGCTGCAAACGACGCGCACGACGGGCGACGCGAAGGACGACGAGGAGGACGAGAAGGATGAGGACGAAGAGGAGTACGCCGTCGACGCGGATGACGGTGGTCGTCGCCGTCGACAGACGCCATCGTCACAGCACGGCAACAAGCGTACACGACTGCGGCCGATTGCTGTCCAGATTGTCGACCCCGTCGCGCGCGCCGAACACGATCCGGTGCCACTGGATCGCCTGCTGCTGCGACGCCGCCGCAGCGCCGACACGGAGGCGTCGCTGACCGAGTCCATACGCCTGCTCGGCGCGCCCGCGCTCGAGCAGCATCAGCCGCACAGAGCTCACGCACGTCACCTCGCACGCCGTCGTGTGCTGCAGCAACAACAGCAACAGCAGCAACAAGAGCAGCACCACCTCGACCACCGCCACACGGGCAGTCTGCGTGCGGCGACCACGGTGGGTGACGGCGTCAGTGCGGTGGCAGACACATTTGCCGCCATCGAGGCGCATGCCGCGTACGACGCAAGCGCCACGCACGCCGACGATGACGAGATCGACGATGCGGGTGGCGCGGACGAGGCCAGTGCGACCGGCCGCGCCAGCAACAGCCCGACAACAGCAGCAGCAGCAGCAGCCACAACCGCCGCGCACGCCCGCCGCGTGACGCGCGCGTTGGCGGCCGTGCCATCGCTGCGTCAGGCAACACACCCCGCCGGACGAGTTATTCGCAGCTTCGCCCTCGGTCACGACACGCCGCTGCCGGCCACACCGACACTGCACACCGACACTGCGCACACGACAGCGGCGCAGTCTGCGGCAGACGTCACCGCCGAGGACGAGGTCGGCCACACAAACAACAGCAGCGGCAACAACAGCAGCAGCAACAGCAACAGCCATGGCAGTGGCGGCACGATGGCGAGGAGCAGCCAGCGAAGCGACGGAGACGACGTCGACGACACGGACGAGCGTGGCAGCGGTAACAACCGTGACGGCAATGACGACAATGACGATGACGATGACGACGGCAATGGCGGTGTGACGACGACGCGTGTGACGTGTACCATGCGACCGACACGTGACGCGAGTACGGCGACCACGCACGACGGCGGCAACAATGACAAGAAGACGAGCAGCAACAGCAGCGACAAGAAGAAGAGGAACACGAGCAATGCGAATGACGAGGACGACGACAACAACAACAGTGGCAGTGACATCAACACACTACTGCACACCGCCGCGGCCACCACCACCTATCGCCGTGACGTGCACGAGGCGCTGGCCGACGCCTACCACCACGCGAAGGCGGCAGCAGCAACGCTGCGGCGTCGTCTGCTGAGCACTGAGAAGCTCGACGCGGTGGCAGAGCTGCAGCAGCAGCTGTCACGTGCACGTGTGCAGTTGACGAGTATCGTTGACGAGCTCGCGCGTCAGCGGGCACTGAAGCGTACACATCAGCAAAAGCAACAACAACAACAACAACAACAACAACAACATGAGCAGCGGCAGCAGCGAGAGGTGTCGGCCGCGTTGCAGCCGTCGTCGCGCGACCGTCACGACGCGGTGTACGGCGGTGCAACCGCTGCTGCGACGCAGTGGTGCNGTCACGACAAGGACGACGACGAAGGCAACGCGACGGCGCGTGAGGAGCACACGGCCAGCAATGTCGCGCGCCACGACGACGACGGTGACGCTGGTGGTGACAGCAACGTGGACGATGACGACATCACACGCGCACTGCGCGAGTTCAAGCAAGAGGACGAGGCGCGACGATCATCGTACGTATCGCGTGCACGTCTGTCGAGCAAAAGCGACAACCGCGACGACGTCGACAGCCAGCGTCGCCGTGTGTACAACAACGACATCAACAACTGCAAGGACGATGACGACGACGCTGACGACAGCGAGCAACTGCAACTACAGCAACAGCAGCATGACAGTGACGCGTGCGACGACGACAATGACGATGTCGAGCACACAACCGCCGCGACGGTGACGACGCACCACAACGACGCCGAGGCAGACGACGATGCGGACGACGATGCCGACGCGCACACGTGCATCTCGACACACACCAATAACAACAAGGAGGCGGCCGATGATGACGAGGACGAGGACAACAACAGGGACGATGACGGCAAGGGCGCCGACGACGACGAGAACACGGGCGACGATGACGCCGCACCAACACCGCCCGCGCGCGTCGCCGCAACGACAGAGCAGAGCCGCTGTGATGAGTTGGCGTTGCTGCAGGACGAGATGGCCGCACTCGTCGCCGATGCCGAGGCGCGGCTGCAGCAACTGCACGAGAGCAAGGTCGCACAAGAGCGCCTCACGGCACAGCGACTGCGTGCCGCCGAGCAACACCTCGCACACGCGCAGCAGCGGCTGGCGGCGGTGAGGGCCGAGGCCGAGGCGCTCGCGGCTGCCGGCGACGCAGACGCAGACGACAATGACAACAACAATGAGGATGACGACAATGATGACGACGACGATGGTGGTGTTGTTGATGACGCGAACAGTCTGCGCGCGACGACGACGGTGGACGACGGCGACGTGGTGACGTACGCGACGGCGTCGCGTGTACACGCCACGGCGCAGACGGCGCCACGCGCGAACGACAAGGACAACAACAGCGTCGACGATGAGGGCGAGGGAGAGGAGCAACAACACGAGGCGCAGCAGCCGCAGCACAGTCACAACGACGCGATGCGCACCGAGGCGACGGCTGCCGCGGTGACGGACGATGCAGCAGCCGCAGCAGCCGCCGCAGCCGCCGTCTCGTCCTCGTCGTCCTCGTCGGTGGCGTTCATGTGCACACCGGAGCAGTACGACGGCCTGCACCTTGCCGCGTCACGCTTGCGCCGCGAGGTTGCCACGCTCGAGCAGCAGATGGAAGGCGAGGGCGACGAGGACGATGAGACGCTCATGGCCGTCCTCGCCGCGTCGCGCGCTGACTTGGAGGAACTCGATGAGTGCATTGCCTCGGTGCGACGTCACGCGCCGTGGGCCGCCGCCCGCGACGCCGCACGCGCACGCGACGAGGACGAGCAGCAGCAGCAGCAGCAGCAGCAGCAGCACCCCTCCTCGGCCACCGCCGCGTCGGCGGCGATGACGCGGCTGCAACACCGCATTGACGAGCAGCGCTTCACCTTGTCGCTGCTCGAGAAGCGACTGCAACACGCCACCACACGCGCGGTGCAGACACGGCTCGAGCAGCGGATGGTGGCGGCGCGACGTGAGGTGGGCCGTCTGCGCGTCGAGCAAGATCGGCTGCGACGCAGTGGTCGCGGCGACACGCTGGGACTGCCGCCGTCACTGAGCATTGCCGAGACGCTTGCACACGAAGTAGATGGCAGCAACGACAACAGCAGCAACAGCAACAGCAACAGCAATGACAGCAACCATGAAGGCGAGGGCGTGGACGGTGACGCACACGAGCAGCAGCAACAGCAGCAACAACAGACGTCACTTGCAGCAACAGGCACGTCACCGACGCCGTCGAGGACGAGCAGGGCACACGACAACACGCATGACAAGGACACCGCAGCCGACACGCCGACGACGACGTCGACGCACGAGCCGTCATCGGCACTGACCGCAGCGCGACGCGGCGATGTGCGCGATCCGGTGGCGCGGCAGCTGCAGGCGCGGCTTGATGCGATGCTGCACGACATTGCACAGTTGCAAGGCAGCATCGACACACGCGAAGGCGCGTCACAATGTGGCAGTGGCACACGCGGCCCACACGGCAAGCAGCGACGTGGTGCACACGACGGCGAGATGCGTGCGAGCAACGACGGTGACGAGGCCGACGACGGCGACGATGCGGACGTCGACAAGGACGAGGACGACGGTGTTGCAAGCAACAGCAGCAGCGGCCATCCTCACGCGCGCAGCGACGCACGCGACAAGGAGGAGCTGCTGCTGCGCATGAAGGACAAGTTGAGTGCGCTGCTGCGTTTGCGCGACGATGTGCAGCGTCGTCTGGCGTCACAAGCAGCAGCAACAACAACGGCAACAGCACTGCACAATGTGTCTGCTGCTGCTGCTGC
>JAKVQF020000673.1:0-12260 GCA_023091115.2 Trypanosomatidae sp. Fi-14 | reverse complement strand
GTCGGCGTCGCAATTGTCAAGCCAGGCAGCGTAGTGTATGTTTCTTTACTGGTGTGATGCGCGTCGATTGCTGTGTCTCGTGTCGTTGTGTTTGCTGGCTGTGGTGCTGTCGTCGTGGCTTCTTCAGTGACTTTTTGCTTGTGCTTCTCTTCTTTTTCGTCACTTTTGTTGTGCTTGGCGTTCGTTTGTGGTTGTGTGGTCGTTATGTACGTGATGATTGTCAAGGTAACGATTGCCGCGCACAAGAGCAACGTGCAAAGGACAATGTATGTGCGTACTCGGTGCCTTGTGCGTAGCGAGTCGCCTGTTGACTTTTCCTTCTTTCTGCGCCACCATGACTGTCGTTTTTGCTGTGTGGTTGCGTTTGTTGCATTGTCTTCTGTGTTGACATTGTCGTCGATGACATGTCGGTGCGCATGCGAGCGCCTCTCCGTTACTTGTGAAGTTTCGCGCATCGCCTTGCTGTTGCGACAGTGTAACAGTATATGTATGTACGTATGTGTGTGTGTGTGTGTGTGTGTGTGTGTGTGTGTGTTTATGTGTTCGTCTCTGTGTACTTGTGTGTGTGTGTAAGCTACATGTGTTTATTTTCGTGTTGCAAATACAGAACGGTGGCGGCTGTTTTGTTTGTTTGTTTGTTTTTACATACATTGCACATGCACATGTTCGCGTGTATGTACATGCAGAGTTGCAGTGGACTGCAAAAGCAGACGAATGAATGACGTATGTCTCGTCGCGTTGTGTTGTTTGTGTGTACACAGCGTCTACACATTGTCCCTTGCCCTTCACACTGCTACGGTCGTTGTACTACGTACATGTTTGACACACACACACACACACACATACACATACACACACACGTGCACACCGCTACACTCATGTGCTCGCGTGTAGTGTTTTTTTCTTGTGTGTTGTGCATTGCGAATGTTGTCGTCACACGCTTCGCTACGTGTTGGCGCGCACGCACGCGGCAGTGACGACTGGGCAACCAGGCTGGTCGCTTCTCGTGCCTACATGTGGTCATGCTACAAACCCTTGTATTGCAGTGACTGCGCCAGTGCATCCATTTGCTGTGTAATGGCACCCATGTCGTGTGTTTGTACGAGACGCAAGAAAGGATGCCGCAACGCCTGCGCGGCAGTAATGCGATGTTGTGGCTCGTATTGCAAACAACAACGAAGCAAGTCGACACCGCTCTCGCCAACAGCGCCGCGAAAGCCTGATGTTGTCATGATGTCGTCGAAGCGGCCCTCGCTGATCCACAGTTCACGCGGCATGTTGTATGTGTTTGCCCTCCCGCCCGTCTCGTGCCTGCCGCTCGCGTCCACCACGGCGCTCGCGCCTGTACGCGTCGCGCCACTACTGTTGCTACCGCTACCACTGCTGCTACCTATAGCGCCTGCGATGACATTGCCCGGCGCATTGCTCGCATGCTTGTCCGCTGTCACGTCGGTGCTACTTGTCGTCGACATCTTGCCTTCTGCCACCATCGTCTGCACACGTCGCAGCCGATCAATGGTGCTCGGGTACGACAGCATCGACGGCCACGTTTCGCGCGTTGGCGACCCCAACAGCTTGAAGATGCGGTACAGCTGATCCTCCTCGTTGCGGCCGGCGAGAAAGACTTTGCCGGTGACCATCTCGAAGAAGATGGCCCCCACTGACCACATGTCGACGGCGAGCGAGTAGAGCGCGGAGCCCATGATGACATCGGGGCTGCGATACCACAACGTCACCGCCTCATGCGAGTACTTTTTCACAGGTATGTTCTCGACGCGCGCAAGGCCGAAGTCGCCCAGCTTGACAATGATGCACGACAGGTGCGACAGCAACGACGACAGCGACGTCGTCTTGCTCGCGGCCACGGTGCGCGCCATTGTCGCAAGGCTGGCGTGCGGCTGCAGTGGTGGTAACATGGAACCACCGTCGGCAATCGTCACCGCATCGGCTGCATCGTCGACCGTTGCGTGGTTGCCGTCCGTCGACGTTGCCCCACGACACGGTGCGGCAGGGCTCGTCGACATCAGCACCGTTGCCGACGCTGCTGCACCGGTGCGCGTCGCTGCTGCCGTTGTGCTGGTCGTGTCTGCTGGTCCTTCCCCTGCAACGTACTGAGTGTACTGCTGCAGCGACGCCGCCGTGACGGTCGGGAAAGTGCCGGTGCCGTCGGTGAGGGCGTAGTATGCTGGTCGAATGTTGATGAACACGTTCTGCGGCTTCAAGTCGCGGTGCACGACGCTCTTGCTGTGCAGGTAGCTGAGGCCGGTGAGCATCTGCTTCAGGATGGGCTGCACCTCGGTGTGGGGGTCGAGGCAGGCGCCATTCTTTGACTCGATGTACTGCTTCAAGTCATAGTCGCACAACTCGAAAACGAGCGTGATCTTGGGCGGCTCGAAGAGGACGTGCAACAGGTCAACCACATTGGCATGCTTCAGCTCGCGCAGCAGGGCAATTTCGCGTATGGCTGTTGCTGGCACGCCCTCGTCGTCGTTCGTCATGACCATGCGCTTGAACGCGATGACGTGACCCGAGTCAATGGCGGTGGCGCGGTAGACACTGCCATACGTTCCTTCGCCAAGCTTCTTCACACGACTAAACACACCCANCTGTGTGCGCGGGAGGTTTATGTCAGAGTGCGAAAACACGCAAGTTCACGAGCAACGCGACGCACACATAGACATACATACACAAAAACAAAAACAAAAAACACGGGCAAACGTGCGTGCATGTGTGTGTGTGCGAATACTCGCCACTTGCCGACTTACTGCTCCTCTATCTTTGTTGCCTAGCATGTACACAAGTGCCCTTTTGCTTCACCCAGTAGCAACTATACACACACACACACACATCACACATCACACACAAACACACACGCGGGGAGCGAGAGCGAGTCTAGGCATGTCACTTCGCCTGCGTGCGTGTGTGTGTGTGTGAGTTTGTTTCAGTCTACAGGACGCCACCACGTGCTTCATAGGCACGCAGCTTTGCATTCAGCTGGCCTACCATCGCCTCTTGCCTACCCATGAGCGTGTGCGTGTCCTGTAGTTTGCGATTCAGCACGTCAACCTCGTCGTGGGCGCGCCGGGCATCGTCCTCGGCGGCGTCGATGCGCGACGTCAAGAGATGCACGGTGCTCTGCAGCTCTTGCACCACCTGCTCGCGGTAGTCCGCCTCCTCCTGCAGCTTCACACGCGCCGCGTGGGCGTGCTCGAGGGCGAGCTCAAGCTCTGCGCGCGTGCCCTCGGCATCGCGGTAGGCAGCCGCGAGCTCCTGCTGATACTGCGCCGTCATCGCCTGTGCCTTGACCAGGTCGCTGCGCAGGCTGTGCATCAGCTCGTCCATGCGCCGCATCTCCGCAGCTTGCGCGTCCAGTTGCTCCTCAAGTTGGCCCTGCAGCGCACCCTCGCGCTGTGCCGTGTCACGGCGCAGCTGCGCCGCCTCCTCGCGCAGCTGCCGCACCACCTCGTCCTTTGCCCGCGCCGCCGCGCGCACGCGCGCAAGCTCGTCGCGCAGGCCATCACCCGACACCCGCAGCGCCGTCAGCTCATTGTGCAGACGCTGCAACTCCTCGGCGTGTCGTGCGTCGGCTGCCTTGCTGCTACGCGCCACCTCGTGCGCCGCCTCGGCGCGTGCGCGTTCGCGCTCTTGCTGTGCCGCCGCAACCGCCTCGTGCAGCTGTTGGCGACACAGCTGCAGCTCCTCGCTGCACGCTCGCAGCTGCCCTTGCGCGTCGGCCAGGCGTGCTTCCGTCTGCGCAAGCGCCGCCGCGTGTGCCTCGCGCTCTTGCTGCAGCACCGCCTCGTGCTGACGCTGCTGCTCGCCCGCCACCCGCTCTTGCTCACGCAGCTGCGCCGCGCACGCGCGCTCCACGTCGGCCGCGCGCTGCTGCTCACGCTGCACACTCGTCGAGTGCGCGCGCGCCTGCGTCAGCTGCGCCTCGTGCTGCTGCGCCAAACTCTTCAGGGCGGCGTCGTGTGCGGCGCGCGTGGCGACCAGCTCCTGCGCCGCCTCACGCCGCACACTCGCGAGCGCCGTCGCGTGTGCCTCGCGCTGCGCGTGCAAAGCCTGCGCGCTCTCGTGCAGCTGCGCCGTCAACTCGTCGACGCGCGCGGCCGATTGTGTGGCTGCTTGTCGCTGCTCAGCCTGCGCGCGCGTCAGTTGCCCCTGCAGCTCCTCGACGCGGGCCTGCAGGATGGCGCGCGCGTTGGTGAGAGCATCGACGTCACCGCGCAGCTGCTCCGCAGACGCCGTCGCCGCGTCGAGTGCACCGCGCAGCCGAGTCAGCTCCTTTGCCTGCTCGACAATGAGCGCCTCGGTCTCGGCGCGGTAGTCGGCCAAGATGGCCCGCTTCTCTGTTCGCTCGCGCTGCAGCAGCGACAACAGCTCGTCACGGCGTCGTGTCGCGTCAGCGGCGAGGGTGTCCTTGTCGGCGGCGGTGCGTTCCACCATCGTCGTCAGCACGTGCAGCTGATCGCGCAGCTGCTGCACCTGCGTCGCGTGCGCGTCACGCACGCTGGCGAGCTCGCTGGCGTGTGCCTCACGCAGCTGCTGCACACTCGCCCGCTCGCGCTGCAGTGCCGCCGTCGCGCTGTCAAGCGCGCAGCCACGCTGGGTGGCCGTGTCACGCGCCTCGGCAAGGGCGCGTTCCGTGCGCAGCAGCGCCGCGCACACATCGGCGTGTGCGGTGCGACTGCGACTGCGTGGGCGCGGTGACGACGCTGGCGCCAGTGGTGGTGGTGGTGCCGCCGTGATCGCCCTCATCGTCGTCGTCGTCGTCGTCGTCGTCGTGTCGACGGCGGGCTGGCTCGTCTGCGTCGTGTGCGCCGACGAGTGCGGGCTGCGCGCACGCGGCGACAGCGACGATGCCGTGACGCGGTGCACCTGTGCGGCTCGTCGCGCCATTGCCGTGTCGTCGTCATTGTGCATGGTGCAGTCCGCGTCACCTACATCGTCGGCCTTGTCGCGCCTGTCCTCGTCATTGCCAGCCGCCACCGCGGCTGTCACTACGGTGGTGTTGTTTGTCGATGGCAGGCAGCTGCTGTGCGCACGCGAGTCGGTGCGCGGCGTCTTGGCGAGCACCATCGCCCGCGCTGTGCACCGCGTAAGCGCGCCCTCTTCCGAGCAGGACAGACCGAGACAGGCCACGCTGCCACTACCGCTGCCGCCGCTGCTGCCGTCGTGTGTGTTGCCCTCCTCGCGCGCACTCGACACGGCGCAGCGCTGCTCACGCGTCTCGGCGGCAGACAAAGGTGACGGCGGTGTCTGCCTCGTCAGCAGCGGTGCAGGTGAGCGCTTGACGTGATTGCTGCCGCCGTGACCGGCGCCCTCGCCATCATCGTCGTCGCCGTCACTGCGGTCGTGAACGACACACACATCGCGCGTCACGGGCGCCGTGCGACGAGATGCCACCCCGTACGCGTCAGCGTCCTCGTCGTACAAGCGCCTGCCCGTGTGGCGACTCGCGGCATTGTGCATATTGCTCACCTTGACAACAAGCAGCGTTGTGCGCTGCAAAAGGAAGGGAAAGATACAACGTGTACGTATGTATGTATGTATGTGTGATGCGGATATAGTTGTTCCCTATATATGCACACAACGCGACACGAATGTACAACATGTGCAGACAAACGCAGACACATTCCCACACAATCAGACGGCTGCCATCGTGACGCTTACGCTTCTTGCCCATTTTCATCACAATGTTACTTGTTGTGTACGTTTGCGTGCGTTGTAACGTGAGCACACGTTACGTGTCCGATACTAGCAAGCATCCCTTGTTGTTGCCGTCGTCGTCGTCGCTGCTGCTGCTGCTGCGGCCGCAAACGCCTCGAGCTCATCCATGGTCTTGTACGGTGTGGCGATGATGTAGTGCGAGGTGCCAAAGTGGCGCACCTCATGCTTGCGCACCACCACACCGCTCAGACGCAGCACGCGTGGCATCTGTCGGTTCCACCAGCACCCCCACTGCCTCGCGTGCCGCGGCGCCCACTTGTCAAGGTAGCGATTGACGCGCGCACTGGTGCCCTTGCCATGCTCGAGCAGCAACAGCTTGCCGTCTGGCTTGCACACACGCGAGAGCTCACGCAGGGCACGCACGGGATCGTCGTAGCTGCAGAGCCCGAACATGTCAACAACCGTGTCAAAGCTGTTGTCGGCAAACGGCAGCTGCTCTGCTGCATAGTTTGCCACCGCAAAGAGTGGTTGCGGTCGTAGTCGCGCAGTGAGTGACGCCTTTCCGTCTGGCGCCTGGTTGCCATCGTCGTCGCCGCCGCCACCGCCACCGCCGACGTTGTCAGGCTTGTCGTTGTGCGCACTGCCGTGTGCGTTGCTGTTGTGGCTGTCCTTTGCGTCACTTGTGGCATGTCTGCTCGCGTGCTGCTGCTTCTGCGGCGGTAGCGGCGGCGGCAGCGGCGGGGGCGTGTGTGACGCGTCGTGCATCGCCGCAGCGTCCTCGTGCCAGGACAAGTGACCGCACAGCCAGCTCGGTAGCTGTGCTAGCGACAGTGGATTGGCAAGCGCATCGGCGTGTGTGTCAGCGGCGCCGTCGTGCAGCTGCTGCACGACACGCAACATTGCACAACGCAAACGCCGTCGGTCGTGCATTATGTCCTGCCGTCGCTGCAGCTCCACGAGCGCCATTGGTGACATGAGCGTCGACGCCGGTACGGGCACCAATGGCACCGGTACAGTTGCCGCAGTAGCCGCCGTCACCGCCGCCGCACCCTCGTCGGTGACGTTGCCGTCAGCGTCTGTGTGGCCGTCATCGGCACCACGTGATGTGTGCGCGTGATGCAAGTACGCCGTCACCATCGCCGTGTCCACATCGCCCGGCTCGGGCAATACGACCACGGCGCCGTCTTCGCTTACGCTGCCGTCTCCACGCACTGTTTTTTGTATGCGCACCGATGCGCGTGATGGCGTGCGCGTGGACAGCGACGCTGTAGCAGCACCGGCAGTAGCAGACGACGACGACGACGACGACGACGAGGATGATGATGTGCCCGTGGTCGTCGGCCCGATGCCTGTGCGTGTGTCGGCTGTTGCGTTATAGCAGCTGCGAAGCACGTCAGCGACACGGCTGGCATCGTAGTCGGGATAGCGGTATGGGGTGTAGCCATAGTAGGCTTGCACTTTGCGTGCACATGCGTCCACCATGTTTGCCGCGCGATCGCACAACACAATCTCGTCACACGCATCTGTCTGCAACACATCATGCAGCACACGCACTGCAGCCGCCTCGTCGCTCCGTGACGCTCGCCCACGTCGCCAGGCGGCAAAGGTTGGTGCAGCAAGCACATCTGGTAACACCGCTTGTAGCTTGCTATTGTCGCTAAAGTACGTCGCCGGGTACAAGGACAAGTTGCCACCACAGCCAGCCCCGACCTCGAGCACACGACCAGTCAACACCTTCTCGCCTTGCAGCATGCGACGGCGCCAGCGCGTGAGGCCGAGGTAGAACTCTTGCATACGCGTCTTCTTCTCGTAGGCGTTGTTGATGGCAAGCTCATTGTAGCGGTGCAGTCGGTCGCTGTTACTGACCGTGTAGTGTGGCGGTGGGGCCAATGAGACGGCAACAATGTAGGCACTACCAGCGAAAGCGGTAACGCATGTCGACCCGAGGACAATGAAACGTAACGTTGACATCGAGCCTGGTAATGTGACGTGTACACACACACACACACAAAGACAGAGAAAGAGAAACAGATAGGGCAACTAATGTATGCCTACCATGTACTCCAAGGCACGCAATGATGCAATCCGCACGACAAACAACACTGCGTGGTATGCACAAAATGCTATGCACTGCCACACTCACACACTCACACACACACTCACACACACACAACGCCTTGTCGCGTAGTGGTATTCGTGCGTACGTGTGGCATTGTGCTCGTCGAGGTCGGCAGTGAAAGACGCAGACGTATCTACTTACATACAAGCACACCATTTTGTTTGCTTACTTGCATACAGCTCAGGCACTCTTACACTTACGTACACATGTGTACACACATAAAAGTCAAGACAGCCAAAACAGTAACACAGTGCTACCCACGCCCTTGAACAAGTGTGCAAGAACAGCACAGCGCATACGTATTCACGTAGAAAAACTCGCCTACACACACACACATGCGTGTTCAGATGCAAATGCCGCCATATACACAACACACACACACACAGGCAAAAGGACGTCTTGCACGCAGTCACCGATGAGCAATCGTACTGCTGATAAGTGGGCAGCAGGTCGTGTGAGTGTGTGTGTGTGTGTATTTGTCAGGCAAAGCGTAACATCGTGGCAGTGCTGCGACATTGCTGGCACTACCGGTTTTTGACCTTATCAACGTTACACAGCCGTGACTATAAGAAGTGAACCTGCCATCATACCTCTATCTGTACAGATAACATTGCGCATACATACACGCATGTGTGTGTGTGTGTGTGTGTGTGTTTTATGAGCACTACACACTGTCATGCAACACATCATGTTGCGCCCACCTACGATGTGGTAAAATGAGTCTGTACAAAGTTTAGCATCGCATTGGCTTGCGCAATCAGACTGTACTTTTGCAGCACGTATTCGCGGCATCGTGAGCCCTTGGTCCGCTTCCAGTCCTCACGCAACGCACGCAACACAGCATCACGGACGCCGCCAGCAACAACTTCGTCGTCGCCCTCCTCGACGAGCCCGCCGACATCGGGCTTGACAAACTCGAGTGGGCCACCTGACTTGGCACCAATCACGGGCGTACCACATCCCATGCACTCGATGAACACAAGACCAAAGGGCTCATCTTTGCTCGGGAACACACCCACATCGGCGATCGTGTAGACGTTGGCGAGCTCGGGCTGGCCTTGCATGCCAACAAAAAATGTGTGTGTAAGTTGCAAGTCGCGGTACGCCAAGTCCACGTACTGCATCCGGGCAGCGTGCGAGCCTCCACCGATGATGAGCGTCAGTATGCGCATCTCTTCTTGCTCCCACGAACGTGCCGCACGCAACACGCAGTCAAGACGCTTCCAGTCCGCAAAGCGGCCGCAGAACACAACAATCTTGTCATACGCGTCCACATCAGGCAGGGCAGCGCCTGGTGTAATGCGCTCTCGAACCGCGGGCGAGAGCGTTGTCGCGTCAAAGCCATCATACAATACCTGACGCATTGTACCAAGAGCCTTGTGTCGTGTCATGCCGTCAATGGGATGGAAGATGAGCTGGTTGTACCCACACGGCGTCACAGCAACATGCTCCGGCGGGTACGCTGGAAAAAGTGACAGGAACACGTCCTTCTGCGGCGACGACACGGCAAACACGCCATCCACCAACATGCTCGACTCGAAGATGCGTTTCGTCTGCCGCATCCATGTGTAGTACTTCATTGGAAATTCAGGTAGCGCCTCCAACTCATATTGGTACATTTTCAGCGCAGTACCGTGTGCAAACACAACAAGTGGCACACGCTGCCGTCCAGCAGCGACACGCTCCGCGTTGATGTCACTGAGAATGACTGGATTCATGAAGCAGTGATGCGCAAAGAAAAGGTCGATTGGTCGTTGATGCTTGCTCTCAATGTAGGCAATGTAATTGAGACACTCTTTACGCAGCGTGTCACAGTACGCGTGCACTTCCTCGTCACTCATAGAGTGCCAGCGCTTGCTGCTTTGCGGTCCGACACTCTCGCAAATGGGAATTGGGTGCGGAATCTCGTACACGCGATAGTCGTCACGGTCACATGGTGTCTTTTGTATGTCAGACGGCCACAGCGAGTAGCACTGCACATTCGGCAAAGAGTTCAACGCAACGTGCTGGCCGTGGTGCAGTATACCCGAGCCAGGTGCAAATTGACCGGCGCCCTGCCAGTTGTTTGTACCAAGCACAAAAATAAGACGCCCAGCCGACATTACGACAACAACAACGTCTTGTACAACTAGCAAACTAAAAGGGCAAAAACAACACAAACAAAAGAAAAAACAAAGCACAACAACAAGCAGTAGTAGTAGCAAAGCAAACAAAACACACACACAGACACACACAACCAAACCTGACAACATATACAAACAGGACAACTGCAATCGAGGCAACAAGCTGACGCAGCCACCACGACGCGGCTGCGCGCTCCGCTCCGCATGCGCGTCATATGCCATGAGGCGCTGCAGCTGTGCGAACACGCGAACAAAGTACGAGTCACTGCCAGCAAGAGCGTCGCTCTTGTTCGCGCTGAACGCCATTGCCGGTTCAGCAAGCGACACGCCAGCCTGCGTCGTCCAGCGCACTGGCACGGTGCCACGTAAGATTGTGTGACGCGCAAACGGCACAGTTACCTTTGCTGTGCCGCCTGCAGCGACGTCGTCACCACACTCACGCCACATGACGTGCTCGTACACGTGTCAACAACTTATATACATCGTACATACACAGAGCGCCGCGTCCAATTACTGTACATTGTAAGTGTATCAATGGGCTCAGCGATGTACACATACCCCTCCCCGCTGAGCACCCTCCCGGGCGCTTGACATAGCGCGGGTGACGCACTGCACTGACAAGCATCATAGCCCTTTGAAAATGACTATAGCAATGTATCCTCGATGAAACATGTACATTAGATGCTTCAGCTCGTATGTAATCTCGAAGCCGTAACCTTCACCAATGACGCAATGCCACGTGGGTCCATACTTCTTGTCCATCATCTCCTTCACATGTTTAGCCGCCTGCTCATAGCTGCCATCGTATTTCTCTAGTGCGTTGACCACAATATCCCTACACTCCGTGCGCATCTCCTCCGACATGTCCGTCACCTTCTCAAGAGGATAGTTCAGCGACTGTGTGTAACGACGCACATACTCGAGGCTACATGGCCCATCCACTTCACGCGTCTTTGCGTCCATGACATGCACTTTACCGGCTAGATAAATATATATGTGTGTGTGTATGCAACGCAACAAGAGCAAAGCCGTGAGCATAACATTTGCAGAAAATGTCGGAAGGGCACGCGCATACACACAAGTGCGCACAATCACAAGTGCACTCGCACATTGTAGCTCGTGCACATGAAAACAGCGCAATCGACGTCACGAATACGTACGTTGAATGCAATGCAAGGCGTACAGCAAATCATCACGCACAGGGCCTACATTCATGTACATTGCAAATACTTGCTTGTAGCAAGTGTCTTGGCCTCACCGCAACACGAACACATGGCCAAGTGCAGTAGTCTACACCCTACAGCGTGCTTACAACACTGGCACAGCAAAATTGTAACATACTGCATGATCGCAATGTCACGACCATCGACCGTAACTCTGCATAGCGATGAGAACGCGGCTAGCCCAATACGATAGGTGCAACACGCAGACGCCACCAAACGTTGCGCTGCCATTGGCAAAACATCAAGTGCGCAACCGTGAACATCCTTTGCACTCATAATAATAAACATTGTCGAAGTCATGACAGAACATTCATCTGCAGTCGGCAGTGCAACACGACGCCAATGTATACACAGGCCGCGGCATATAAACTATCCTACCACACATGCAGGCAAAACTAATGTTAAACTGCAAAAGAACACACGAGCTGTATATATATACATAACTATTGCAAAAAACCCCAGTACGTTGGTGCAATACCCACAACAACAACGTCTAAACGAGAAAATTGACATATTAATATGCTCTATAATAAATATACTCCTACAAAATATATACGACACTAGAAAAAGAAGACAAGTAGTAAGATGCATAAATAAGAGCATGACAAAACGCAGACTGTCGCATAATCTTCACACACACATACACTCACACACATACAAAAGAGACGGCGATCAGAAAATGTCCTACTAATACTAACACTACATTATAACTGACTGCTTTTACTTTTCCGTTTTCAGGGTCTCATGTTACAATAAAAAAGACACATACTCACATACAAACATATCTGCATACACACAAAAACATACTAGCATAACTTAGATCACAAATAATACTACTCGACTACCGGCAAGAACGATACGTCTACACGACTACTGTCATCGCACGAACGCGCTGCTTGTCGGTGTCGAAGGGAACAGCCGACAAGCTCAACGCAACAACCTGCAAAAGTACAACGACGACACATGCAGCAAAACACAGCCAGATCTGAAGTGAATACGGCTGCAAATCAAGCTCGTCCCGTGACGTACCGCTGCTATGCGCGGGAGATAAGGTAGTTGTAGTGGTAGTCGTGGGCGTCGTGCCTGTCGTCACGGGAGGAAAGCCGCACACGTCAACGTACG
>JAKVQF020000672.1:0-12189 GCA_023091115.2 Trypanosomatidae sp. Fi-14 | reverse complement strand
TCGCGTATGTGCACAAGACAAGGCGTGCGTCTGCGTTTGCATCTGCGCCTGCGTACATGTATGTATTCCTTCCTGTGTCATCACATATGCTCGTGTGTGTGTGTGTGCGTGTGTCGTCGTTGTTGTCGCTGTTGTTGTATTGCCTCTACTGTGTTGCAGGTTTTGCTTTGTGGTCACCACCGCGGTGTGTGACGCGGCGGTGACGACGACGACGCCGACGCGTTGGTTGCGTACACGGGCGCACTGACGCGCACATATGCTGTGTTGTACTTCTGTCTGCGTCACTCTCACTCCTCGTCCCTCTCGCCGTGTGTGTGCACATACGCGCGCGCGCGCACGTGCAGTGCTACATGCATTCGTGTCGTGTCAGTGTCTGTGTCTGTCTGTGTCTGCACACCGTCTTGTGTCGTTTGCGTGTGTGTGTGTGTGTGTGTGTTTGTGCTCATGTGCACACTCTCTTGTGCTGTATGTGTGTATGTGTGTATGTGTGTCGCGTGCATTGTGGTCGTGCATGTGTATTTGTTTGCTTTGTTCTGTACTTGCACGCGCACACACACACAAGGAGAATGTATGTGTGTGTGTGTGACACAGCAGGCTATCGCGCAGGCGTNATTGTTGCAGCCTTGCTGGTGTGCATACGTAACGTGTGCACATACAGTAACAGACACATACAGTAACAGTCACGAACACACATACATATGCATATATTTTGACGTCTACACACACACACACACACACACACACACACACACACACACACACACACACACACATGGGCGCCGTGCCGAGCCGCGAGACGGCACTGCGTCCATCACCACCGCTGCCTACGTGTGGCCAGCGACAGCAGCAGCTGCTCATTCCTCTGCTGCGCGAATACTTTCCGACGGCGCAGTGCGCACTGTTCCGTCAGTTCTACGCCGCACGCTGTGATGCGGTGGTGCACTATTATCACTACTTTGACGATGCACCACGCGCAAAGCGCTGTGCAACAACAGCAACAGTGACAACAGCGGCAGGTGATGTGACAGCAGCGACAGTGACAGCAGCGGCAGTGACAGCGACAGCAGGTGATGTGACACGGACAAGAGTGACCGCAGCAACACACGACGCGATGACGGGCGATGCGGCGACGACGACAACGACGTATGCGGACCTGCTCGCCGCCGAAGAGGCTGCTGCGAGTGCGGACGCATGCAATGACAACAATGACGACGACGACGACGATGGTGCGCGCGCGGCCTTGCAGCCGTTGCTGCTACTGCCACCGTCGTCGTCGCATGCCGCACATCGGCTGCAGCCACTGCGTTCGCACACGACGACGTCATCGTCATCGCCGTCGTCGTCGTCACACGGCGTCAGCTGTGCAGCACCCGACGAGCTGCCTCGTATGACTTGCACCGCCGAGGAGCTGCATCGTGCCTATGTGCTCGAGGGCGGTGAGCGTATGGTGTACGAGACGGACGCGGCAATGCTGCGTGCGCACGACGCCGACGCGCGTGCGGTGCGACCGCTGCCGTGCGTCGTCGCTTTTGCCTATCGCCGCTCGCACAGACAAACAGCAGAGCAGCAGCAGCAGCAACAACATGGCGTGCATGCACACGACGGTGCTGCGGCGGCCGCGAGCGGTCGCGATGGCACGAGTGCCGTGTACGCCTCCGACGCGGCGGCAGACGTCGTTGACGACGATGGCTGTGTCGAGGTGATGGGCTGGTGGGTGAAGGTCATTGGCTATGTCGGCTACGTCAACACGTTCCTACGCAGCAGCGGCGGCGGCGGCGACGGTGGCGGTGGTGGGGGTAGCAGCAACAAGCGCAGCCGCAGTGATGGCGGCAGTGGCGACGTGTGTTGTGATGCTGGTGGTGGCAGTAGTCTGCTCGCTGCACTCGAGGCGGACGAGGACACGAGCGGCCGCGAGCACGGCAAGGGCCGCAGCGTACGCGACAGCGACGAGGATGCGCTGCTGCTGCGTCAGCTCGGCGCGCACAGCGACGGCGACAGCGGCAGCGACAGCGACGGTGACGCACACGACGCCTGTGCGACGAGCGAGCAGGACGTGTGCGAGCTGCATCTGTTCCTCACCAAGGCGGCGGGTGATCACACACGATTGGCGATGCTGCTCACGTCAACGTATCTGTACGCGCAACAGTGGCAGGATGTGTGCGCGCGACACGCCGCACGCACCGCAGCCGCAGCCGCCGCCGCGCGACAGCGTCAGTTGCGTGTGCAGCAGCAGCTGCAGCGGCAGGCTGCAGATCGCGCAGCAGCTGGTGCGGGTGATGCAGTCACACAGCGGCACGCGCACGTCGAAGACGGTGGTGCGTCGTCGCCGTCGTCTGCGACGAGGCGACAGGCGGCGGTGCGCATGCTGCGTGTGGAGGCGCTGTCTGCGGACGCACACGGGTCGCCGTCGGCACCGTCATTGTCGCAGCAGCAGCAGCAACAACAGCAACCACGACACGGCGTAGTGCACGGCGTCGACGAGGGCGGTGGCAGCGGTGGTGGTCGTGTTGCAGGTGCACATGCAGCGCACACTGCACAGTACAACGTGCCCGTGTCATCACCTACAGCTGCTGCTGCTGTTGTCGGTGCGGACGGCGACAATGACGTTGCTGCACTGATGCAGAGCAACATGCACGCCAGCTTGTATGCGGTGAGCAGCAGTAGCGGTGGCGCACTCAGCCCGTGTCGCACCGAGCAGCTGCACGCGAGTGGCAGTCGCTTCAGCTGTACGGCAATGACGAACACACTCATGTCGACCATGACGGCAGGCACTCCTTCTGCTGTTGCTGCTGTTGCTCCTGCTGCGGCTGCTGCGGCTGCTGCACTCGGTGGTGGCGTGGCATTGCCGCACTCACACGGCAGCCGCAGCAGCCGCAGTAGTCCATCACCGTCATACACAACGGCCGCGAGTACAGCGGCAGCAGCAGTTGCTGCTGTCACGGCCATGACGGCGTCACCCACGGCAGCTGCAGCGATGGCGACGACGACGACGAGCAATGCAGTGCTAAGCGCATCGCAGCAGACTGCGTCGACGACGATGGCGGCAGCGGCGGCAGCAGGGCTGTCGCCGTGCTCGACGCTGCGCAACAGTCTCTACGATAATGACGACGGCAACAACGCAGATGACGAGCAGCAACCGCCGCAGCAGCAACGGTGCGACACGACAGCAACGCCACGTCATGACGCGTCTGCGTGCACAGCTGACAGCCACAGGGGCGCTGCTGATGCTGTGTGCACATGCACTTGTGATGTACACGGTGAGCACGACGAGGCGTGTGCCGCCACGCACACACGCGCAGCAGGAGCAGCAGCAGATGACAGCAACGACGCGACAGCCACAGCACACGCCGCGACCGCAACGCACAAGCGCAGCAACACAATGGGCCACGCTGACGCAACAACAACAACAGCAGCACCCAACAACATCAGCAGCAGTGACGGCAGCAACAGCTGCCACGGTGACTGTATGCAGCAGCAACAACAACAGCAGCCGTCGTCGCGCTGTGTCATCTGCGCATTCTGCGGCGTCGCCTCATGGGCTCCACCACCGCCACTGACAGCTGTGCGTATGCGCGGTCGTCGCACGAATGTGCCGCTGCTGTGTACACTGCGCGAGGTGCGTGCGGTGCTCAGTCACGTTGGCACACAGCTGCGCCGCACACCCACCTCTGCGCCACCGCACACACAGACGTCGTCACTGCCACCGTCACCGGTGTGCGCCATGGCAGCGGCAGCACCAGCCGCGACAATGTCCGCGGCAGCGACACCGCTGCCGCCGCGCGTTGACGACAGCGACGACGAGGAGAGCAAGAAGAGGGCGGCCGCGTTGCACGCGTGCTTTGTGCGTGCGATGGGCGTGTTGTGTGCGGCGACAGCGACGCACAACACGGCTGACGCGACGCGTGCGCGCGGTGACGCGCGGCTGTGTGACGGCGACGACGACGCCGGCGACGACGGCGACGCGACTGTGTCAGAGAAGGACATGTATGTGTGGCTGCAGGAGCTGCTCGTGTGCACGCCACCATCACTGCTACAACAACAAGAGCAGCAGCAGCAGCACACGTCGGCCTGCAGTCAGGCAAGCGATGCTATTGGTGCTGTCGTCACTGGACGTGGTGACGACAAGGGCGTCAACACGACGAGCGAGGCTACGGCTGTCGCTGTAGCAACAAACGCACCACGGCGCAACGATGCAGGCGACAACACGCACAACAGCAATAGCAACAACGACAACAAGGACGATGACGATGGCAGTAGCAGCAACACAACGTACTCGACGCAGCACGTCGAGTCGATCATCACGGCACAGCTGTCTGCCTCTGCTGCACGTGCGTTCATGTGCTTTGTGACGTGCTGCCTCGCGCACGGCGTGCACCCGGTGAGGGACACACACATTGTGCTGCGGCAGCAGTGCGTGTTGCGTGCAGACAAGGACAAGTGCGACACGAGCTGTGCGCACGACCATGACGACAGTGACGTGCCTCGCTGCTGCAACAACAACGACGACAGCGGCGGCATCGAAGACGACGCGACACGCACAACGCGGGACGAGGCGGACGACAACGCTGATGTCGCCGACAGCGCGGCAGTGCCGGCGATGCTGGACACACAATGCAACAACAACAACGACAACAACAATGGCAGCAGCAGCGGTGCAGCAGCAGCAGCAGCAGCACAACCCGCTGCTGCTACGTCGCGACAGCGCAATGTGACCGAGTCGGTTGTGGTCGAGAGTTGGCCACCGCACTGTGCGCCTGCAGCAACAGCGACGACGAGGTCATGTGACGACGATGACAACCACCACAACAAGGGCAGTAGCGGCGGCAGTAGCAGCACGGCGGCGGCGTGTGGCTGTGCTGACAGCAGCGGCAGCAGCAGCAACAACAACAAGACAAGAAGGCACCACACGGACGCGTTTGCCGCACTGCTGTCGCTGCGCACACGCTACTGCGACAGTCGTCTGCTGTGGGTGCTCGACGCGTCGACGACGTCGCGGCGCACCGCGCGGGCTGCGGTGCGTGCGTGGCG
Organism: Trypanosomatidae sp. Fi-14; assembly: GCA_023091115.2. Taxonomy (NCBI): domain Eukaryota; phylum Euglenozoa; class Kinetoplastea; order Trypanosomatida; family Trypanosomatidae; species Trypanosomatidae sp. Fi-14. Next base: position 7,161 of record JAKVQF020000672.1, on the reverse strand, counting down.
AGCACACGACCTGCCTGTTGTCTGTCTGCTGTGTGGGCGTGCCGACACGCAGCGTGCGCGCAGTAGCAACGGCAATGGCAGCGACAAGGACAGCAACACGGTCGCTACTGCTGCTGCTGCTGATGGTGACACAGCGAGCACGCGTGTCACGCACGCGACACACACACGTCGTGGCGCTGTGCGCGCGTGTTTGTGTGGTGCCAGTCACGACGTCATTGCGCGTGCGCGTGACGAGCAGGACACATGTGCAGCAACAAGAACAGCAGCAGCAGCGACGACGACGAGACGGCGAGGCTACATGGGTGTCGTCCTCGAGCTACCATGCGTCACGGCAGCAACGGCAGCGGCACGACCGCTGCAGCTGCGTCGTGTGCAGCTCGAGGAGACGCTGCTGAGTGAGCTTGGTAACGCCTGCCGCCACGCGCGCGAGGCGACCGTGGACGATGTGCGTTGGCTGCGTGCGCACGGCAACCTTGCCACCGCCGTCGAGGACGACAAGGACGACGTCGAGGACGGCCACGGCGCATTACGCGATGGCGTCGTGAGACAAGTGACGGCGACAACAACGACAATGACGGCGACAGCAGCAGCAGCAGCAGCAGCAGCGATGACGCCGGCTGAGATGGCTGCACTGATGCGTGGCATTGCACGGCTGGCACACGTGCGCAGCTGCTTCTTGTGGCGCCACACCCTCGCGACGGGTGCGGTGCGACTGCTCGCCGTCACACCCAACTACTACAAACCCTTCACGCAGCCGCTGGTGAGGCGGCGGCACAGACGCCACGCCGCGGCGCTCCGGTCGCCTGTGCCGACGTCGCTGGCCTCGGCTGTGCGCAACAACGGCAACCTCGCGTTCATGCTGTCACTGACGCAGACGCCGCCGGCGGGGCTGATCGCCGCCGCGGTGGCTGCCGCGACGACGTCGGCGCCACCGCACACGCTGGCGCGGTCGTCGTGCTCGTCACCGCAGCCAGGCTGTGCCGCCCTGCCACGTACAGCGGCAGCCTCGGCGGCAGCCGCGGCAGTGTCCACTGCACCACCGCCGTGTGTCGCACCGCGCCGTCTGTTGCGTTGTCCGGAGCCGCTCGATGTGGCTGCAGCAACGGTCAACAACAACGCCGTTGCTGCTGCTGCTGTCAACAGAGGCACAGCAGCAACGGCGATGACGACAGCAGCGCGAGGGGCACACCACCACCACAACAACCGCGGCGGCGGCGGCGGCGGCGGCGCACATGCTGTTGCACTGCACTGGCAGCAGCAGCAGCAGCGGCAGCAGCAGCAACAGCAGCAACAACAGCAGCATCTGCACGCACTGCATGTGCACCACAACAGTCACTATGTGCAGTCGCAGGTGCAACAGCCGCCCTTGGCACACGACATGATGCACACAACGTACACCTCGCTACCACCACCGCCGCCACCGCCAGCGATGATGATGATGACTGCAGCAACGACAGCAATGACGGGCAACAACAGCAGCAACATGGGTGCGTATGTGACGCGGAACATGCTACTGCAGCAGCAACAGCAACAACAACAGCAGCAGCAACAGGCAGCACACATTGCGCCGCCCTTTGTGCCCCTCGTGCCATTGCAGACCACACAGCCACCACCACCACCACCACCACCGCAGCAACAACCGCCGTCGTCCACTGCTGTCGTGTGGCAGTGGCCACGCGCGCCAACGTCGACGCTGACGACAGCACTGCCGCAGTCGTCGACGGCGATGATGATGACAACAACAGCACCACCACCAGCGACAGCAGCACCAGCACATGTCATGGCGCCGCCTGTCACCACCACACGTGACAGCAGCAACGCTGCAGTCATGTCGCATGCACCGCTGTACTATGCGCAACACACCGCGACCGCGCCTGACAGCTACCACGCAGTGCAGCATAGGATGAATGGTGGCGCTGATTATGCTGCTGCTACTGCTGGTGCTCAGCAGCACTACTATGACGCATACAACAACATACACGATGACATGCACTACTCGCAACAACAACAGCAGCAGCAGCAGCAGCAGCAGGGCGTTGGCTATGTGTATGGCGTAGGCGCAGGCACGAATGCTGTGCAGCTGGCGGGCGGCTACATGCCGTACACATCGCTGTACGCAACAGCAGCGGCTGCTGCCTCTGTGGTGCCGATGATGCTGCCACTGCCGCACGCGTCACTGCCTCCGCTCGCTATGACGCCGATGCCGCCAAACATGCCGCCACCGCTGCAGGAACAGACGTTCATGCCTGCCATCAGCAGCGTCTTGACAGCGTCACAGCACGCAGCAGCAGCAGCAGCAGCAGCAACGACAGGGCCGACGGCAGCGACGCCTCCTGCTGCCGCCGCTGCTGCCATGTGCAGCTACAACAGCAACAACAACTATGACATCAGTAGCTACAATGGCTGCAGCAGTGGCAGCGGCGGCTCGCCGTCGTACCCACACGCACACGGTGTGCGCATGTACGCGAACACGAGCTACGGTGTGAGTGCGGCCGAGGCGACGACGGCGAGTGCTGCAACGGCTGCTGTCGATGACGTGTGCAACGTCGATGGCGGCGACGATGTGGTGCGCGTGGTGCCGCATGTGCAGCTGACGCCATCACATCACCACAGCAACAACGGCACCAGCAACAACAACAACAATGACGATGATGACAGCACCAGCGCAATGTGCAACAACGACAACAACAATGGCAACGGCGTTGCAGCAGCAGCAGCAGCGAGAGCACACGTCAGCGATGCTGTGCTACGTCCTGCCGTGACGCACGGCGGCGACGACGCGCAGTGCAGCCACCGCAGCGACTGGTTGTCGTGTGAGCTCGGCAGCGCACACGTGCACGATGCATGCGCGACAACAGCCGCCACCGCCGCCGCCGTTGCGCCGTTGCAATCGGTATGCAGTGACACGCCCGATGTGCACAGCGGCTACGCGGACGCGCTGCACAGCCTCGGTGACAGTCGCAGCAGAAGCAGCAGCAGCAACGGCGGCGCCGGCGATGAGCGCGACGACGCGTACGTGCGTGGTGCGCTGTCGCAACGCTCGCAATCACACGACCAGCCGCCCCTGCAGCCACACCAGCATCGTCTGCAGCACCGACAGATGCAGCTGCCACCCCTGCCCTTCTCACTGCTGTCACCACGACAACCACACATGCAACAGGTGCAGCATCAGCAGCAGCAGTCATCGTCACAGCAGCAGCAGCAGCAGCAGCACTCGAGCCGCTTCCACACGTCCTTGTCGTTTCACCCGAGCAACTTACACTCATTCAGCAGCACCGGCAGCCCAACCACACCGCTGCTGGACGACGTCATGCACGCCTCGTCGACGCCGTCGACAACGACACCCTCTGCCGCCGCTGCCGCTGCTGCTGTCAACATGAGCAACAGCAGTCGCAGTGGTAGTGTTGTTGCTGCTGCTGCTGCTGCTGCTGCAGGACAAGCATCCGTGTTTGCGGCTGACCGCTGGTCATTGCCGTGGCCTGTGCAACAGCAGCAACAGCAGCAACACATTGCAGCCGAGGGCGACGGCAACGACAACAACAGCGGCAGTCGCCACCACTACTACCAGCAACAACAGCCGCAACAACAGCCGCAGCACAATAGCAGCAGCAGCATGGGTGATGGTGGCACGCCAATGCGTGCGTCGACGCCGCGTGTGCACGTGCGCGTTGGCTGCGGTCGACGTGGCAGCCTGACGGGCCGCAGCAGCTCGCGCGCGTCGAGCAGCCACAGCTGCTACACCATCTACGAAGCGACACCACTGACATCCGCTGTTACTGGTGCAACAATGATGACGACAACAGCAAGCAGTGCTGCTGTTGCATCGTACAACAACGATAACAACACAGGCGATGACACGACGACAGCAGCAGCAGCAGCAGCAGACCTGCACGTGTCGCACCTTCCACTCGCATACATGGCGAGCAGCAGCAGCAGTGGCAGCGACTACTGTAGCGCAACAGCAACATCTGCTGTTGCTGCCGCTGCTGCTGCCGCTGCTGCTGCGGCTGCGTATGCTGCGAGCAGTCACACGAGCGACGCGGCGACGCCCGCGACGCCGGCTGCTCTGCCAATGTCACTGACGCCCATGCACCCCGTGCACCATCACCACTCCCATCGCCTCTACTACCGTAACCGCCGCAACAGCAGCAGCAGCGGCTACTCGACGTCGACGACGACGAGCGGTGACGGCAGGCCGGTGGTGACGACGACGTCAGCAGCAGCCACTGCGTGCTGTGCGAGCGCGGCGCCGACAATGTGTGACAGCGGCGCAGCAAGCGAGCATTGCAGCACCTCACTGCTTCGCACACAGCGACAGCCACCGCCGCCGCCGCAGCAGCAGCACGTCACACATGCGCGCAGTGCGAGCGACTCGCTTGTCTGGGAGTATGGCAAGGCGCAGGGCAGCAACGCGTCGGATGAGCAGTGACGACCGTCGCTGTTGTATGTGTGTATGTGTGCGTGTCATGCTCACATTCCTTGGTCGTGTGCACGTCGACGTGTGTGTGTGTGTGTGTGTGTACACCCATCTTATCTGCGCAGTGTTACTGTTCCACTGTACACGTCGCAAAGGTACATGTACACGTGTATAGTGTGTTTGTATGTGTGTGCATGTGTGTATGTGTATGTGTGTGTGTAAGAGCGAGGGTGACAAGCGATGTATGTACACTATTAGTCAATGCTCATGCGTAAAGGCAGCTGCATACTTGTGTGTTCACGCACACACACACACACATATATACACGTATACACATACTACATATTGACGTCGACGTTGCGTCTTGTAACGATATGTGTGCGTGTACATCGTGCACATGCAATATACATGTATGTATGTGTATGTGTGTGTGTGTACATGCGTGTTCGTGTCTTTATTGTGTTACTGGCGTGCATGCAAGCGCTGTGTCGCGTGTGTGTGCGCTCACGCCTGCATGCATGTGTGTGTTTGCAATGCAGTCTGTGCACTTGCTTGTCGTGTTGCACCTGTATGCACACGTCCACACACACACGCATGCATACAGCATAGCATAGCAGGCGCAGTCGCTGCGTGCACACACACACACACACACACACACACACACACAGAACACACACACATTGCCTCATGGGCGCCGCGCCGAGCAGAGAAACGCACCGCCGTGGCCTCTTCACCGTCGACCAGAGCACGGCGGCGTCGTCGAGCAAGCGGCAGGACATTGTCCTCATTCCGCTCACACGTGAATACTTCCCTTCGCCGGACTGTGCGTTGTTTGTGCAGTTTCACAAGGCACGCTGCGATGCGGCGGTGAACTACTACTTTCGTCGGCCAGGCAACCCAGGCGACCTCAGTCGCATACCACGCTACGCGAGCAATAACAACAGCGACGACGAGGAGGACAATGGCAAGGAAGACGATGGCGGCGGTGGCGACGGTGACGGCGGCGGCGGCCGTCGCGTAGGCGAGGACGAGGAGGCGACTGCACCTGCACGCAGTCGTGACGGCGCGGCGGCGGCTGTGGCTGCCGCCGCCGTTGTGTGTGACGCGCATGTGCGTGCGCAGACGAGCGCGCCGCACTGCGCAACAACGCCACATCACAGCGTTGGCGACGGCAACAGCAACGATGCGAGCTGCGGTGACGATGGCATGACGACGACGACGACGCCTGCTGCTGCTGCTACCACCTCGCCATCGCCGCGGTGCGGTGACACGAGCAGTGCTGCCGTGACGACGACAGCAGCACGACAACAGCACGACGATGCAGACGACAACAGCTGCACTGCGCCGCAGTGCGTCGACGCAGTCGCGGCAACATGGCATGACGACAGCAACGCGTCTGCCGCACCACAGCAGCCGCAGCCACAGCGTGCGCACAACAACAACAGTAGTCGTCGTTGTCATGGTGACAGTGACGAGGCTGCTGCGGCTGCTGCTGCTGCGGCTGCGCAGGGCAGCCGCGCCACGGCGTTGCCGCACGACGACTCGTCGTACCCCTCACGCGAGGCACTGTACTATGGCATCATTGACCGCGTCGAGGAGGGCCTCTTCGACACGGACGCTGAAATGCGCGCGGCCTATGCGCGCACACTCGCACACGAGCAACAGCAGCAGCACGTGTGCAGTCGCTGTGGTCGTCGTGGCGGCTGCGCGTGTCACTACGCGGGTGGCGGTAGCAGTAGCAGCAGCAGTGGCAGTAGTAGTGATCATCGTCATCATTGTGCACACGGTCACGCCTACACACCCCACACAATTGCGCAGCGCAAAGTGCTGCCTGTGTTGTGCGCCGTTGCCTTTCGCCTCGACGCGAGTCGCCTCACTGCGCCACCCACCACAGGCAACAACAACAGCAACAACACGGCAGCAGCAGCAGCAGCAGCGGCAGCAGCGAGCAACAGCAGCTGTCAGGCACTGCTCGAGAATGGCGTATACGCCTTTGGCTCGATCATCAACATTGTCGGCTGCTTTGGTTTTGTGTCGATGGAGGACGAGGTGCGCGAGGCACAATGGCGTCGTGCGACTGCTGCCGCTGCCGCTGCTGCTGCTGCGACAACGCGTGCTGCTGCGACAACGCGTGCCGCTGCCGCTGTCGCCACGTCGCCATCACCGTCCTTGTCGTCGTTGCCGCGTGCAGTGTACCGCAACGACCCGTACTCGTTCACGAGCAGCCAGGCGAGCAGCTACGCAGGCACACCGACGACGGCAACAGCACCCGCAACAGCAGCAGCAGTGACTGCTGACATGCCACAACAACAGCCGCCGTCTGCATCGTACCACGCGTCGCCTGCCACAGCCACAGCGACAACAACGATGGTTGCTGCGGCAGTGCACACGGCAACACCGTTGCCGACTCCGCCGCACCCACGTGACGCACAGCGACGCGCAAGCACAAGCAGCAGCAGCAGCAGCACTTGCTGCAGCAACAGCGAGTATGTGCAGCACCCACGCAGCAGCAGCAGCAGCCGTCACCACCACTACTACGCCACACACTATGGCAGCACCAGCATCGACGAGCTCATGACACTGCCGCCACCGGTGGCCGCCCCGCTCGCGGCGATGGTGTATCTGACTAAATCTGCCGGTGAACAAAACCTCGGTCGTGTGACGTACATTGCGGCGAGTACGTACTATCATCAGCTGCTGCAGGCGGGCGTCATTGAGCCGCACTACACGACGATGAGCACAGC
>JAKVQF020000671.1:0-12170 GCA_023091115.2 Trypanosomatidae sp. Fi-14 | reverse complement strand
CTGCTGCCGTCACTCACGCGAGGCGCCTCCGGCACACCTGTCATCGCCGTCGTCCTCGTCACCGTCGCCGTCGTTGTGTGTGCGTCATGCACCTCGCAGTCAGCATCGCTGTTGTTATCATCGTCATGTGCGTTACCGCTAACCTGCACACCCACACAGCTGCGCGTGCTGCTACACGGCTGCAGTGCGTCATACACACTGTGTGTGCCGTCTACGCGGCACAGCACAGAAGAGGCCTGACGTGCAACACCGCCATCGCGACGACGACTGTCACTGCCGTAGTAGAGGGAGTAGTGGCTGTGGTGGTCGTCGTCGTTGCTGCGCATGTCCGTGTACGGCATGAGCACATCGGCAAACGCACCGCCGCGGTCGTCCTCGTCGCCGCCACACCGACGATGCGTGTCGTCGGCGTCATTGTCGACCGCCGCGGCGGTGTCGTCCTCGTCGTGGTCGTTGTGTATATCGGCGTGTTGCTGCTGCTGCGCAGCCGCCTTGCGTGCCTGCGCCTTCACAATCCACGGATGTGCGAGCAGCTCACGCGCCGTCGCGCGCGCCGCCGCGTCACGCACAAGACAACGCGAGAGGAAGCTGAGCACGTCAGGCGACCACACACGCGCCGTCGACACCGACGCGTCGTCATCGTCGCCGTCGTTGCTGTCATCGCTGTTGTCATCGTCGCTGTCGTCGTCGCTGCCTCTGTCGTGATCGTCTGATGTGGTCACGGCGTCCTCGTCGTCGTCCGCGGCGGTGCGGTAACTGCCACCACAGCCATCATCGTCCTCGTCACCGTTCGCACAGCGTGACAGTCGTTGACGACGACGACCACGATGACGATGGTAGCGACTGGTGCTGCTGCTGCCGAGGTCATCGTCATCACTGCTGCCGTCGTGTTGCTGTGCCGGTCGCCGTGGCTGCCCGCGTGCACCACTGCTCTGCTGCTGTTGCTGTTGCTGTCGTTGTTGCTGTTGACGCCGTCGCGGCGGTGCCTGGGGCAGGTAGTGCGCCAGCACATCACCGCGCATCTCGGCAATGTGCATCATGACACTGTACGGATTCGTCAAGTGACACAGCGGCGGCGCCCCGGTGAGCATCTCAATCACACAGCACCCCACCGACCACACATCCGACGCACAGCTCGTCGCCGTCCCCTGCAGCACCTCCGGGGCAATGAAGTGTGCCGTGCCGGCAATCGCCGGTGTGAGGCTCGCATGGCAGCTGCGCTGCTGCACCTGTCGTGCAGTACCAAAATCGGCCAGCTTGACTACACCGAGCGTGTCGACGAGCAGATTGTCGCCCTTCAGATCACGATGGGCAATGTTGCGCGCGTGCAGGTAGACCAGTCCCTGCAGCACCTCCTCCGTCAGCACCGCAGCTTGCTGCTCGTCAAAGGGGCCAAAGGTGCGCAGCAGGCTGCTGACACTGCCGCCGGCGACGTATTCCATGTAAATGCGCAGGCAGTCGTCCTCGACGTCGCAGCCGAGATACTCGACAATGTTGCGGTGGCGCAGCTGCCGCAGCAGCGCAATCTCGCGACGCACCGCCGTCAGTTCTCGCACCCACTCGGCGCTCGTCGCACTGCTCGGGGCTGACGAGGTGGTGTGTGTCAGCGCCGCAGCGGCAGCGGCAGCGGCAGACGAGGCCGCCGCTGCAGCCGCTGTTGCAGCCGTTGTTGTGTGGTGGTGGTGCAGTGTCGACGATGACGATGTCGACCGCGTCGTGGCGAGGAGTATGTCGGGTGTCGTGTCACGCGGCGGCGTCGTCGCATCACTGCTTGGTGTCGCAGCAACGACATTGTTGTTGTTGTTTGCGGAGGTCGTCACGGATGCGTGTTGTTGTTGTCGACGATGCTGGCGATGATGATGACGACAGCGGTGTCGGCCTCGGCCATCACGCGACGGCATCGCCGTGTCGTCGTCGTTTGACGAGCAGCTGCTGCTGCAACGGCTGCTACTGCTCGCACTGCTGCTGCTGCTGCTGTTGCTGCGATGGCCACTGCACATGTCATATGCGTCATCGGCGTTTGTCTTGCTTGCAACATGTGGGCTGCGCAGCAACGCGCGCGTCGATGCACTGTCCGTGTCATCGCGCACGCCTGCTACTGCTGCGGCTGCTCTCTTGTTGTTGTCGTTGTTGTTGTAGCAGCTGCTGTTGCCGCCGTGTGTGACGTGGGCGTGTACACGGCCGCGTGTCGTGTTCGTCGCGGGCGTGTTGCTGCTGTTGCTCACTTGCGCCGACAGCGCGCTACTCGCGTAGCCGCTCAGCACAATCTCCTTCACGGCAATGATGCGATTGGTCAGTCGATCCATTGCCTGGAACACCATACCATAGCTGCCACGACCAATGAGCGCCTTCTGTGCGAGATTGATGCGCATGTTGCCGCCTCCGCCGCCGCTGCCAACACCACCGCTACCACCCATGCTGCAGCTGCTGTAGCTGCTATTGTTGTTATTGACAACACTGTGCAGGTTGTGATGTGACGACAAGGCCGTGTTTGTGCTCGTCAGCACACTGCCCCGGCTCGTGTAGCGTGCGAGTGCGTGGCTACTGCTGCTGCTGTTGTTGTTGTTGTTGCACGATGCCGTCGCCGTCGGCGTCGCCGCAACGCCGCTGAGCAGCAAGCTGTTGCTGCAGCCTACATGACTGCTCATCGACTCGCGCGTACCCGGCACACACGCATGACGGCTGGCGCTGACACTGCTGCCGCCAGCACCAGCCATGCTACTGCTGTTGCACGCCGACGCCGCGGCCGCCGTGTGTGACAGCGAACTGTTGTACAGACTGCTCTCGCGCGATACACCACCACCACCACGACCACCACGACGGCAACGCTCTGCCACCGCAGGGCTATGCAGCTCCGCAATCGGACTGCCGTCGCGCAACAACATTGCGGCCCCACCGTCGAGTGCGTTGACAAAGTGCAGATTGCGTCGTCGTGCAGCACTGCTGCCGCCACCACCGCTGCTGTTGCTATTGCTGCTGTTGTTGTCTGCAACAACGGCTGACGTCATCGACGTCGACGACGTTGTCGTTGTGGTGGTTGCACCGTGTAGCGGCAGTGGTGCGCTCGACACGCTGTCATCTGCTGCAGCCGCAATCGTTGTTGTCGTCGCTGCCTTGACGACAGCTGGCTCGCGTGTCGTGGTGGTCGTTTGTGTGGTGTTGTGCTTGTTGTGCGCACCGAGCACAGGCCGTGTACGCCGCGCCGTGATGTTGCGTGGGGGTGTGGGGGTGTTGTGCAGCGCCGTTGGCGTCGTTGCAGTCAGCATATTCGTTGCGAGCGGTGGTGGCGGCGGCTGTTGCTGTTGCGACGATGACGTCATTGCCACTGCCGCTGCCGCTGTTGCTGATGCTGATGCTGATGGTGATGGTGATGGCTGCAGTGGCTGTGACGGTGTCACGCACACCGTCGGCGAGGTGACGGGTGCGTGTACGTGTGCATCGTGACTGTTGCTGCTACTGCCAGCACTGCTGCTACTACACGCCGTCGTCTGTGCCGCGTGGCTGCTGTTGTTGCTGTTGCTGCTCGCCTTGTCGGTGCTCGGCAGGCGACGCCGCAGCTCGCTCGTGGACAAGGGCCGCACACTCGCCGTTTGCGAGCCCGTCATGCTGCGGCTGCCTGACGCAGTTGCCGCCGTGTGACTGCTGTTGTTGTTGCTATGCTTGCCCGTCGCGGACGTTGTACTGCCGTGTGGTGGTCGCGGTGGCGGTGTCGGTGTGCTACTCGGCAGCGCTGGCGCTGGTGTTGGCGACGCCGTTGCTGTCGCTGCGCTCGTCGTCGATGTGACGGCAACGTCCTCGCCGAGGAGGACGCAGTCATTGTACAAGGAGCCGTTGCCGTACGCCAGCGCGGCACACTCCGGGCTGGCCTGCGTACGCGCGTGACTGTGCTGCAGCGCTACTGCGGGCATGTCAACACCCGACGAGGTGACAGCAACGAGCGACGACGAGGCCACATGCGCAGACGTAGCAGATGAAGGCGATGTACATGTTGTCGTCGTCGCCGTTGTTGTTGTTGCATCAGGTCGTGTGCGTCGTGACGCGGCGCGACGTGACATTCGTTTGCTCTCGCTCGCTGTCATCACCACAGCCTTGTTGCCGTCACGCGCGCCGCACAGCGGCTGCCTACTGCTGCTTCTTGTCAACGATGTGGCAGCTGCACTGCTGCTGCTGCTGCTGTTGTTGTGTGCACTGCCAGTCGCGTCAGCGGCACTCATGTTTGCTTGTACGGCAGCACGACGCGACGAGCTGCTGCTGTTGCTGCTGCCGCCGTGCACATGGCCGTCACCATCGCTCCGCTTGCTGCTGCTGTGACTGTTGCCACGTCGACTGCCCTCTGCAATGCTCGCACCCGAGCAGCTGCGCGTGAGCGCGGCGCGTGATGCTGTCTGTTGTTGTTGTTGTTGCAACCACGGCAGCTCGTCCGTGACGCGCACATGTCTACTGCTCGTACTGCTAGCGCTATGGTCGCGTGCAGTGTGAGGCAGCACGCGTGTCAGCTCGTGCCGCGTCGTCGCCGTCATCGTCGCTGCCGCACTCGTCGTCGTCATTGCTGCTGCTGCTGCTGCTGCTCTTGTTGGTGTTGCCGTGGTGCTGCTGTTGGTGATGCTGCTGTTGCTCATGTTGCTGTTGCTAGATGTGGCAAAAGTAGGTGTTGCATGACCGCTGTCACGACCGTGATGTTGCACTGGCGCGAGCAGCGTAGCCGTCGTCGCTGTCGCGTTGCCGGCGCTGTAACGGCCACTGCTGCTACTGCTGCTACTGCTGTTGTTGTTGTTGTTGTTGCTTGTGCCTATTGCTGTTGTTGTTGCCGCATGCGTAGCCGCACTCGCCGTGGCGGCTGTCATTGTCGCCGACACATTGGCGCTATAACTCATACTGCATGACATGGACACAACGTGCGGCGACGGCGCGTTGCTGCTGCTGCCGCTGCCGCTGCCACCACATCCTGCTGTTGTTGCTGTTGCTGTTGTTGCTGTTGCTACACTGGGGCTCTGCAGATAGTTGACGGGCACAGCGGGCAGCGGCGTCGTGAGGGTGGTCGAGCGCAAACTACGCGGCCGCACAGCAACCGCCGCCGTGTTGCCGCCATCACTGGCAAGGCACGCTGTCGGCGGTGCGCTGCCGTGATGCACGCTGCCGTGTACGCTGATCAGGTCACTCATGTTGTTGTGGCTTGTGTTGGCGCTGTAGTTGCCGCTGCTGTTCTCGCCAGCGCTGCTGCTGACGTTGTTGCTGCTGTTGCTGCTGCCTCCACTAATGCTGTTACTTGTCGTTGCTGCGTTGTGTGCACCGGCCACACCGCCACCAGCCTCCGCATCGCTGCTCGTGACGCCGCTGCTACGCTCGTGTGGCGTCTTGCTGTGGCCCTCGGCGCGGTAGCTGTTGCTCCTGTTGCTGCTCGTCGTACTACCGTTGTCGACACTGCCGTTGGCGTGGTGTTGTGCAGCGACAACGACGACGCTGCTGCTGTGCGCACGACTGCTACTGTTGCCGCTGTCACGTGCCGATGTGCCCGTCGTGTTGGCGAGCGCTAGCCGCGCTGCGCCTTCGCCGCCGCCACAGATGGTGTTGCTGCGCTCGCCGCGTGAGGGTGAGTTGCGTGTGGTACGCATACGACGCTACACATACATATACATACACACGCACACGTATACATACATATACAAAAAGTGCGTGTGTATGTGTGCGTGTGTGTGCGTGTGTGGAGAAGGGAGATGGTGGGTGACACAAGAGCAATGTTTGTGCAGCTGTGTATGTGTGTGTGTGTGTGTGTGTTGTGTGAGGTCAAGACAGGAGAGGAGGCGGTGTAGTGACAAACACACGCTATCGCACACACAAAAAACCAACGACGACGACGACGACAACAAACAAAACAGACGGTGTACACGCACTTATGTATGCGACAATGTGGCAAAAGTGTGTGCGTGTGTGTGTGCACAAGTAAACGTACACGCGCTTGTGCCTGCCAGTATATATATATATATATATATATATATATATATATATGGGTGTATGTCTCTTTTGTATGTATGTTTGTACCTGCACTCGTCTGCAATGCCTACTCTCGCTCGCTACCTCTCTCAGACAGATACACACTCAGAGTCTCGCTCGGTTGTTATGTATAGTGTGCTATGCAACGCCGTATGTTTTTTGTGTGCGCGTGTGTATGTGTACTGAACACACACGTCACCTTGTAAGCACGCAAAGTATGTGTAAGCAAAGCACACTGCAACGCTCGTATAGACGCAAACGCGCGCGCACAAACACACGCTATCGCACAACTGTCACGACACGGTGCGGCGTACGTGCCACGTGAGCAGCTACAACGTACGTGTGTGTGTATGTGCGTGTGTTCCTGTGTACACAGTGTACAGCAGCACTTCGCCGCTCCTACAACGACAACAATGACTAGTACTACTATGTGCAACTATGTACGTTGCGTACCTTGTACGTGTGTGTGTGTGTTGTGCTTTTTGTGTGCAATTGTTCCTGTATGTATGTATGTGTATGCGTGTGTGTGTACACAGTGTGTACACACCACCTTGTACGCAAAGACTGCAATCACGTGTATGTATGTGTGTGTGTGTGTGTGTGTGTGTGTGTGTGTGTGTGTGTGTGTGTGTGTGTGTGTGTGTGTGTGTGTGTGTGAGCATAGTCACGCAAAGGCAAACGCAAGCAGCAACGCAACGTGAGTGCGTCTACGCATACACACACACATGTATACACACAGCGCAGTGCAATGTTGCATGACTGCAAAAGCGTGTATGTGTCACACACGTGTATTGCACGATGAGCAGTAAAGCAATACAGCAGAAACATACACACACACACACGTCTGACCGTCACACGTCTACGTCCTCTGCTTCGTGTGCACACATACACACGTGCGCGTACGTCACACGTACATGTCCGCAAAGATGTCTTCGCTGGCTTGGCTGCTCGACGTCGTCGCCGGTGCCGCCGCCGCAGCAGCAGCGACGGCAGCTGTTGCTGCGGCATGCACAGGGCTGCGCTGCAGCCGCTGCTGTTGCTGTTGTTGCTGCCGCGTTGACCAATGCTCGTCGTGTCGCCCGCGCATCGCTGTCGTCGCACTTCCACCCGCTGCGGGTCGCACACGCCGTGTCGTTGCTCGTGTTGTTGTCGCCGCAGTCGCCTGTCGTCGTGTGACAACTGTCGCACGCGGCGAGGGCGAGGGCGAGTACAGCTGCCCACCGAGCACCTCGGCGTACACGACATCGCCTCCATCAGCTGCTGCAGCAGCGTTGTTATTGTTGTTGTCCTTGTTGTTGTGCACGCGCACACTGCGCAGTGGCTGTCGCTGCTGCTGTGCACGCTTGCTCGTGCCACAGTTGCTCACAACAGTAGCAGCAGCAGTCGTGCTCGTGTGCAAACGCTGCGCAGGTGCAGGCAGCGGTCGTGGCGCACGTGTCATTGCCTTGCGCGTGTCGTCATTGTGTTGCGACTGTAACGGCTGCGGCAGCGGCTGTCGCTTGGCGCGCAATGCGTGCAGTGGTGCGGCTGCTGCTGTCGTCCGTGTCGCCGCTGTTGCGCATGACGATGATGCAGCAACAACAGCAGCAGCCACGACAGGACGACGCGGCAACGGCGAGGGTGAGGGTGGTGTGCTGTCATGCAGCACACCGATGGCGTGTGTGTGACGAGGACGCAGCGCGGCCACGGCAGCAACAGTCGTGTTCGCACCGCTGCTGCAGCTACTACTGCAGCTGCTGTCACCGCAGTCGTGTGCCGCCGCGTGTGTGACGCGGTCACCATCGCTGTCGACGGACGCAAGAGCGTGCGACGTCGCACGCGCACGCTTGTGCGCACTGCGCAGCCGTGGTGCACACACACGCAGCGGCGTTGCCGCCACCACAGCAGCAGCAGCAGCAGCTGCGGCGGCACGACGCTGTCGCGACGCCGCCACCGCCTCCGCATACGCGCACGACCACTGCGCACACAGTGCGTCCCACGCGTGCGCCTCGTCCGCACACATCGACCTGCGCGTCAGCGACTGCTCTGCGCACAGCGCAGCCACCGCATCACGCAGCTGCGTCAGCCACGCGGCGTGGGCGGCGGCAGCGGCAGCAGCAGCCTGTGCGCAGCGCCGTCGTGCGCAGTCACGCACTCGCGCTCGCACGGTGACGAGCCACTGCCACGCATGCAGCGCATCGAGCAGCAGCGGCAGTGACATGATCTGCGTCGTCGTCGCAGCAGCGGCCGCCGCGGACGCCTCGTCGGCTGCCTTGTCCGCGTCACGCACCTCTGCTGTCGCGTACACGTCACGGCGTGTGACGAGCAGCCGCACCGCAGCCGCGTCACGCGCCGCACACGCGTGCGCCGCTGCACAACGCGCACGCAGCGCATCCTCCTGCGCCGCCAGTGCCGCCACGGCCGCCGAGCACGTCTCGTCGGCAGCACGACGTGACGCGTGCGCCGCTGCCACGCGCTCACGCAGCTGCGCAAGCGCCACCGTGGCGGCGGCGTGTTCTGCACGCACCACACGCATGCCGCCACACCAACTGCTGCTGCTGCTGCTGCTGCTGCTCTTGCTGTGTGTGTCATTGTGTGCATCGTCGCCTTCGTCGTCCGCGATGAGGTGGTCGAGTGCGTCACGCGTGACGGCAAAGAGCACACGCGCCGCCGCACTGCGACATCGCAGCTCGTCATGCCATTGCAGCCACTTGGCCTGCGTCGCGTTCAGCGCACACGTCGCGCACACGGCCGCCGTCGTCTGCGCGTGCAAGGCACGCAGTGTGGCCATCGTCGCTGCCATGGCACGCTGCACACGCGGTGCACACTGCTGCATCAGTCGGCGCTGCTGCTCCTCGACAAGGCGCCGCAGTCGCCCACACGCGGTGCGCTGCGCGGCGCGCACGCGACGCTGCGCCGCTGCCACGTCACGATACTGCAGCACGAGGTGTACGAGCGTGTTTGTGCGCTGCAGCGTCTGCGTCAATGCCTGTGCAGCTGTCATGCACACCCGTCGTGCCTGCAGAGCACGCACGAGCTGCACAATGCGTGGTGCGTGTCCTGCCCACACATCGCGGCAGCTGTCCAGCTCGCCACGCACCGCAGCCGCACCCGTCGTCGTCAATGTTGTCGTTGTCGTCGTTGTCGTTGTTTGTTGCTGTGGCTGTGGCGTTGTTGTTGTTGTTGTTACCACCGCCTCGTGTGACACGAGCTGCAGCGCATGCAAACGCAGTCGGCTTTGTGTCAGCTGCTGTGTCAGCTGTGCACTGCCCTCGCGTAGGTCGCGACAGTCACGTGCTCGCCGCTGTACTGCGTCGAGCAGCAACTGCAGCTTCACACATGCCGCGCGATGTGTGCGTTGCAGCTGCAGCAGCTGCTCCTCGACACGTGCATAGTGACTGCCTTGTACTGCCTTGTGCCGCAGCAGACGATCGGTGCACGTCTCCAGCGATGACATGACACGACAGCGGCCACGACAGCGCGAGGCAGCGGTGGTCAACACGACTCGTGTGCACCCACATACATACAAACACGACGACACGCATACACTATGCACACATGTATGCTTGCAATTGCAGGTGCGTCGTCTTGTTGTCATACAAGCAAGAGCAAGCAGACATGCATACATAACACAGTGTCATGTGCGCGCTCATACGCACACACACATATACATATACATAGACACGCGTTTGTTGGAGTATGTCGGGTCACTATTGTACATAACACAGCAAGACTGACATACACACACATGTGTGTTTGTGTGCGTGTGTGACGACGTCACGTCGCGCATGGCGCACGCACCACATCCACATACCGCGCACGTAGTGCCTGCCACAACGCCGTGTGTGGTGCAAACACATCGGGCAGACGACGTTGCAGTGCACGCGACCACGCACGTGTCCGCGCCTGCCGCAGTGCGGCGGGCGACGTCGTGTGCGGCTGTGACTGGTGTTGCAGCTGCACTTCTGCCGTGGCTGCAGCGATGCGACTACGCGCACTCGCGACCGTGTCGTCCTCGTCGTCTTCGTCGTCCTCGTCGTCCTTCTCGCTGGCGCCGTCGCGTGACGACGATGACGGCGATGGCGGTGGTGGTGGTGGTGGGCGATGGTCAAGCGCACACAGCACGCGCACCGCGTAGCGATGCACCACAACGGCGGCCACCGCCGTGTGCAGTGACGCGGGCAGCAGCGCCAGCGCTGTGCACAGCAGCGGGCCGTCCTCCTTGTCCGCGTCGTCGTCGCCGTCACGGCCGTTGCTGCTGCTGGTGCAGCTACTCTGCTTGTTTGCTACACCAGCTCCCGCGGCACACACACGCTGCACGCTCTTGCCGTTGCTGCTGTGCACACTGCGACGTGCTGCAACGCCCTTGCCGTCCTTGCTCTTCTTGTCATGCTCGATATGTGCACCACCACCACCCGCTGCTGCTGCTGTTGTTGCGGTCGATGACGAGGACGACGACGTTGCAGGCGCCACCAGCCCCGAGGCGACAGCCGTGTAGTGCTGCACCATGCGCCACACCGCACACAGAAACGCGTGTGGCGGTGTCAGTTCGTCGCACACAATACGGCCAAGAGGCGGCGGCAGATACTGCGCCTGCGCAGCCTGCATCGCCGCGGCACGAGCGGCGCGATGTGCAATGACGTATGGCACAACAGCGCCTGTGCGTGTCGTGCCCTTCGCTGTGGTCGCTGTTGCTGCAGTCGCCCTGTCCATTGTCGCTGTTGCTGCTGTCGTATTGTTGTCATTGTCGTCGTCGGCGTCCTCGCCAGACGCACACGCCGCACCACCGCCTGCGGCATCTGCGGCTTGCTCGTCATGCTGCGCGCCGTCACTGTCACCATCAACGTGTTGTGTCTGCCGCTGCGACACGGCTGCTGCTGCTGCTGCTGCATTCGTCGCCGTCGCGTGTGCTGCGCTGCCGCCTGCAAGCATGGCTTGTGCATGCTCCTCGATGCGCAGCCGCTCCGCCTCGGCCACCGCACTGCGCAGAAACGAGTCGTGATCGGCCATGTGACGCACACGACGCTGTGCACACGCCTGCGCCACCGCCGCATAGCGTGCAGCCACCGCAGGCGCGTCATCTTGCGCAGGTAGGGGCGGTGTTGTTGTTGTTGCTGTCGTGGTTGACGTGGCTGTCGCGGTGTGTGCTCTGTTGCTGCTGCTGTGCGTGCGCCTTGCACGTGGTATGGTGCGCACAGAGGCCTGCACGATGAGCTGCACGTCATGTCGCATCAGCCGCGCAAGCTTGCGGGGTGGCAGCGTGGACAGGCATGAGAAGATGACGGCGGTGCGCTTCAGTGTGACCGCCTTGCGGGCAATGCAGTCACTCGTCGCAGCAGCAGCAGCAGCACTGTGCACGTTGCTCGCTGCCATGGTCGCCTTGTCCATCTTGTTGTCGTTGCTGCTGCCGCCGCCGCCGTCATCGTCTGTGTACGCGGACGTGGCAAAGTATTCGGCAACAAACTCGCTCAGCTGCTCCGGCTGACAAGCAAGCACGAGCACATCGCACGACGCCAACGCCGACCTGCCATGCTTGCTGTCTACACACACCACCCCGCGCGAGGCCACCGCGTTTAGCTTCTCGGGCTGCCGCGTAATGACAGTGATGCGCGTGCTGTGCACAAGCGTCGACGTGCTACTGCTGCCGCCACCACCAGCAGCAGCAACGCCACACGCAGCTTGCTGTTGCTGCTGCTGCTGTTGCTGTTGTTGTGTTGCGGCAGAGCTGCGTAGTAGGACGTGTAGCAAACGACGGCCAACTGTGCCACCGCCGCCGACAAGGACCACCTTCACATCGAGGCTGTTGCACGTGTGCACCGCAGGCAGTGGCGCGCGCAGGTCAATCCTCGCGTGCGCTGGCACGACGTCGTCATCGCCTTCTGTGTTGCCACCAGCACCATGCGCTGTCGCCCTGTTGTTGTTGTGCGTCTTGTCGCTGTTGTTGCTGTCACCGCCGTGGTGCAGTCGCAGCTGCTCCAGTCGCACACGCTGCTGGGCCATGCGTTGCACGACCGTCGTGTAGGCGGAGCGGTCGTCAAACAGCAGTGCACGCGCCGACGAGACGAGGTGCAGCACATAGTAGCACTGCTGCACAAGTGCGTGCACAACGAGCGGTGTCGTCTGCACCGTCGACTGCAAGCTCGCGTCTACGCACGGGACGGCGTCGAGCACGGAGCTGAGCAGGACATGCGCATCGGCAT
>JAKVQF020000670.1:0-10556 GCA_023091115.2 Trypanosomatidae sp. Fi-14 | reverse complement strand
TATGTGCCTTGTCACGTGAAAACAAACAACACGATGGCAGCATGCACACGCAAGCACACAAATGTGCACACGCAGCGTCACATTGCCTCACGTGAGCAGCATGACGCAACTACTTGGCACAGCTGTACGATGGTCTCGTACAACACACTCATCGTGTCAGGCCACATCGACACCGCATCGCGTGCGTGCTGCGCCAGCACCGCGTACAAGGCGCGAAGACGCGGCTGTAGCGTGTGTGTGTGTGTGTGTGTGTGCAGCGACTACGCTTACGGTCGTTGACGTTGTTGTGCTAGTCGTTGCTGCGGCAATGGCACGCAGCCCCTGTACGCAGTACACACACACACACACACACACACACACGTGTTTCGCATACGTACTGCGTCGACAAGACAACGCAGTAACACATGCTGCCCGACCACGCTACACACACACATACACACATACATACACATGTACACACACGCTACCTCTGTGCATGTGCGCCACATGTAGCAGTGTGACCGCGCTACATTGTCGGTGCTGCCGTCGTTCATGTTGCTGCATGTGTCGTCTTGGTTGTAGTTATGGTGGTGATGGCAGCACGCAGAGTACGCTGCAGCGCTTGCAGCACCTGTTGTCGGTAGACAAACTTGCCAGCGAGCGTGTCAAGCGCACGGCAGCGCACGAGCGACATTGTCGCGCACACCGCACCGCTACACTCGGGGCAGCACAGCAACCGCTGCAGCGCTGCGTATGGCAACGCTGTCGCTGCTGACGATGACACTGACCGTGCTGCCGTCCTCGTCGCGCGGCCGTTGCGGTCGTCACACGCTGCTGCTGCAGCAGCGACGACCTCGTCGTCACACGCTCCTTGCTGCTGCTGATGCTGTAGCTGTAGTGCTTGTATGTTGCGCGGATGCTGCATCAGACACTTCTCGCAGAACGTGTGACCGCATGGCACACACGTCACCGGCGACGTGTACAGCTGCAAGCACACTGGACAGCTGTAGGCGCTCTCACTCGCCTCCTCGGCTGCGACGAGCTGCTGCAGCGCCACCGTCGCCGCGTGCGCGCGCTCGCGCTGTTGTTGTTGCTGTTGTTGCTGCTCGGCGTACTGTGCTCGCACCTGCGCCTCGCGCAGTTCGTGCTCCTGCTGCTGCTGCATTACAGCTTCGTCGACACGTCGCTGCAGCTGCGCTGCGTGTGCGTGCGTGACACGTGTATGTAGTTGCAACATTGCAGCAGTGCATTGCGCCTGCGCATCGCACACAAGCAGCGCACGCCGCTCTGCTTCAGCGCACTGTACGCACATCAGACGCTCCGCGGCGCACAGCTGCAGCTGCGCCGCGCGCGCGTGCTGTTCATGCTGCTGCAGCAGCGCCACGGAGAGTCGATGCGCCTGCTGCTGTTGCTGCAGTTGCTGTTGCTGCTGCTGCAGTTGCTGCTGTTGCTCACTCGCAACACGCGCGGCAGCCTCGTGAAGGCGTGCTCGCTCCTCTGCGACTGCCGCCACGACAGCAGCCGCTGCTTCTTCGCGTTGCTGCTGTTGCTCGCGTTGCGCGCGTGACAACAACGCTGCAACGTGACGGCCATGTGCGTGCGCGTCACGTGCGCGCTGCCACTGCAGCAGCACATCGGCGCGTGCGGCACTCTCTGCAACGCGCAGCACCGCGCGCGTGTCTGCCTCCTCGGCGCACAGGCCGCACTGTGCTGCATACACGCGCGAAAGCGACGCCGCACACACCCTCGCCTGCGCCTCGCGCAGCGCGTGAGCATGCTGCTGCGACAGCTGCGCCACGTGTTGCGCGTGTGCTGCGTGCGCCTGCTGCAGCGCCGCCGCACACTGCGCAGCCACCTCGCGCTCGCGCTGCACGTCGCGCTCGGCTGCCGCGACGGCCGCGCTGGCGGCGGCTCTTGTTGCAGCAGCGGCGGCAGTCGCCTCCGCGGCAGTGTCGCGCGCTCGTGCCTCGACAAGCTGCTGTGCAGAGCGCAACGCACACAACGTCGCGTCGTGCGCAGCGCGCAGTGTGTGCAGTCGCGTGGCGTGCGTGTGCGCCTGCTGACACAGCATCGTCGACATCGTCGCGAGCATGCTGCGCTCTTCGGCTTCTGCGTGCTGCAGCAATGCACGCACCTGCGCAGCGGCTGTGCACAGCGCCTCGCCCTGCACTCGCCATCGTTGTTGCTGCTCTGCACACAGCGCAGCCGCGTGTGCGCGCTGCTCTGCTGCACGCTCTTGCTGCTGCTGCTCCTGCTCTTGCTGCTCTTGCTGCTGTGCATGTTGCAGCTGTACACACTGCTGCACGGCAGCAACGCACATTCGCACCATGTCCGTCGCCACACAACGCACCGCCTCGTCGTCATCGTCGTCGTCGTCGCTGCTGCTGCCGTCGTCGTCGCTGCTGCAGCGACTGCGACCATGCTGCGCGTCCTCATCGCCCGCTGCGCAGGTGGTAGCGAGACGGACACACGGCAGCGCGTTGCACAGCTGTCGTGACAAGTGTCGTGTGGCGCGTTGCCACGTGCGCTGCCGTCGCAGTCTCTGCTGCTCCGCCGCCGCCTGCCGCATCGCCACGTCGCGCGCGTGTGCGTCGCCGATGGCGGTGAGGGCGGCGGCTGTGCTGCGCGTCAGTGCATCGGCTGCGCACTGCCACACATGCATCGTCTTCTCGTGCATGCACACATGCACAGCGCGTGCCACATCCGCGCAGTGCTGTGCGACACGTGTCAGCAGCTGCGTGTACGCGTCACGCTGCTGCTGCAGCGCTGCGGCGGTGCGTGTGTTGTGTTCACGCACGCACGCATCGCGCTCGCGCAACGCACGCGTCACGGCAGCCGCCGCCTCGTCCTGCTCACGGGCACAGCGTGCGGCGAGGCGGGTGAAGTTACGCTGTATGGCGTTGACCGCATCTGTGCGACGCTGCAGCGCCTCCTGCAGCCGTCGCACCGCGTCGAGCAGCTGTTGCTTGCTGCTATGCTCGTCGAGCACGGTGCAGCACGCCATGACATTGCCTTGCTCGTCGTCAATCGTGACACTGCTGCGACTGCTGTCGCTCGGGCCGTCATGTAGCCTCCGTGACAGCGGCTCCGCCACCACACGCACAGCCGCCGTCGCCGTCGTCGTCGTTGCAGTAGTGACGAGCGAGGCTGGCGCCCTGTCACGTGTGCGCACATGCACGTCGCTGATGTACTGCGTCGCGTGCTCTGACGTTGCACTGCTGCTGCTGTTGTTGTTGTGCAGTAACGGTTGCGGCAGTGACGACGACGTCGACAACATCGACGAGGGTGCTGACGTGGTGTGTTGCGACGGCTGCAGGCGGGTGGCAGGCTGTGTCGTGGCTGCCGGCAGCGTCGACACGGGCGGCAGCGTCATGCGACGACGGCTGCTGTTGTGCTCACGGCCGTCATCACGCGCGTGTGGCGGCTGTTGCTGCTGCTGCTCCTGCCGCTGCTGTGAGAGGCGCTGCTGTTGTACATACTGTGCAAATGCCGTCGATGGCATGACACCGCGTCGCGGCTGTACACACACACACACAACAAGCATGCGAGCGAGCAATGCGTCAATGTGCAGCGCACTCGTCATGCAGACACACACACACACACACAAATAGACGGACAGCATGTCAGCCAAATGTGTGTGTGTGTCAATGCGTTTACGGTATGTGTGTGTGTGTGTTGGTACACAAACAGATGCACTACACGGCAAAACGACGACGCAGCCGCGTGACGAGCAGCAGTGTTGTGCCGAGCACGGCGAGCAGCAGTGTGTCCGCGGGCGTCACAATGCGCATGGTACAACGACTGCCGTTGCGATTGCCGCCGCACACGACATCGCCGTCGCCGCTGCCGCTGCTGTCGTCACGCGTGTGGCCACTGTGCGTGTGTGCGAGGCCGCCAACGCGCACCGCGAGGTATGTTTGTGGTGCAATGCCGAGCGCCGTGGCGGCGGCAAACGTCGGCAGTGGCACCCCCGCCAGCGGTGACGCCACATTGACAAGCCAATTGGGCAACAGCGGTGTCAGTCGCAGGAAGAGCATGTACACAAACAACTCGTGGCGATGTGCTGCGACGTGCGCACGCAGTGCAACCACACCGCCATGACAGCCACCGCGATGTGCCGCCACACGGTGCAGCAGTGCAGCACCGACACACGACGACAGTGCATAGCACGCGACGGCGCCGCCGACGCCGAGTGCAACGCACAGCGGCACCCCCACCCGCACCCCGACAAGCGCGCCGACAAGAACGTTCAGCACCACCGTGCCAGGCATACACAACGTCTGCAGCGTCACGTACGCAAGTGCAAGCAGCAGCAACGTCTGCGGCTGCCGCGTCCGCGTCACCGCGCGCACACGACGACCGAGTGCGGCCATGCCAGCAGCACTCGACAGCGACGTCGTGGGTGTCGTTGCGATGATGCGGTGCAGCTGCCGCACCACATCGCCCGCACCCGCGCTATGCAGGCCAGCCAGTGCCGCGGCCGCGCACAACGCCACCGCGCACAACACGCGCACATGTCGTCTGCCACAGTGCAAGCAGCACGTCAACGTATATGACAGCAACAGCAGCAGGAGCAGCAGCCACGCTGCACAACGCGAGCACACATCAACGTACTGCGGCAGCAGTGGTGGCGGCAAGAACGTGTTGTGGTGTGCCGTGACGCTGTCATCTGTGCCACCAGACATTGCACCAGGCACGCGTGTGTGCGTGCACGCTGCGCTACACCTCGACTGCACACGCACACATATACCCGTGTATGTAGTGTATGTATGTATGTGTGTGTATGTGCCACAACAGATGCTGTACAACACGACAGTGACATATGCAAGCAAGCAAGTACACACATACACACATACACACATGTATATGGAGATGTGTACACAACACATTACACCGCACAGCAACACATACACCGCACACGCCTCGGCCGAGTACATGACGTATGACAAACGACAACAACAGCCTTGCACAATGCACGCATTGTACAGAAAGGAGGAAATAGACGTGACCGCAGCCGTACAACACTCACGGGCCCTGCACACGGTGGACGTGTCGTTAGCCAGAAGGACAACGTTACACAAAGAGAGCGACAAGAAGAGAGAGGCAGGGAGGCAGAAAAGGTGCGCCTTGCGCACCATGTACACACACACATATTCACACAAGCATACAGCCATACACATACAGACAACCACGCATATACACGCATATACACAGACAGACAGACAAGGACGCGTGCTGACCATGCACTCGCATACGTGTGCTTGTTTGCATATATATGTGCACGCGTGTGTACTGACGACAAAAGCCGCGACAGCGCAGCAGTGGCGAGTATGCCGTAGCACGTGACTGTGTGTGTGTGTGCCGTCAGGTCACGGTCAGATATGCTACGCCGCGCACACACCGCACATACTCTACTCGTGACGTTTCTGCTGCGACGGCAGCTGTGATGGTTGTGTCGGTGCTGTTGTTGTCATCATCACTGCGCATGTGTGTCACAGCTCTTGCTGTCGCCGCCGTTGTTTTTGTTGACGTCATTGTCACTCTTCATCCACTTCATCATGTCATAGTGCTCGACCTGCATGCCCATGCGCTCGTACGCCGCACGCGCCGTGCTGTTCGACTTGTCCACATACAGCCGCATGCCTTGGTAGAAGGACGAGGCCTGCACCAGGTCATGTACATGGGCGTAGAGCATACGAAACAGGCCCTGACGACGATAGTCTGGCAGGACATACACCGACTGCACCCACACAATGCAGCCATCGCGCCAGTCAGACCACTCATACGTCAGCATCAGCATCGCCACGACGCGGTGCGTTGTCGTGTCCTCGACGACAACGTAGTCTGCCGTGTTGGGGCGGTCAAAAGGCACACTGAGGCCGTGCCGCAACGCCCTCTCGTCAAGTATCAACTGCTCCGTCTCTGCGGCCATGGCGAGCTGCATGCGCACCATCGCCTCAAGGTCGTCGCGCACACCCGCACGCACACGAAACGTCATGACGCCAACAACACTGCACTGTATGTGTGTGTGTATATGTATGTGTGTGTGTGTGTGTGTGTGTCTGTGGTCCTGCAGCAGCAGTCAAGTGTACACAAGCGCATTCTGCATCGTTTGTGTGTGTGTGTGTGTGTGTGTGTGTCACACACACGTTGTTGTCGTGCGCAGTCATCGTCGTCTATGCATGTGTTCTATGCACACACTCGCGTGTGTGTCTGTGTGTGTGTGTGTGTGTCTATGTTGCCGTTGGCGTTTGCTCATGGACGGTAGCGCGCCTCGTCGTGACGGGTGAAGCTTGTCACTGCTGCTGTTCGCGTGCGTGACGCAGCAGTGTTGCTGTTACCGCTGTTGCTGTCGCCTTGCATGCGCGTGTGTTGTCGTCATTGTCGTCGTCATCGTCGTCGTTGTTGTGCATCTGCTTGCGCAGCGCCGCGCGGAAGGAGTCGCTGTGTGACGGCCAGGCGAGTGCGGCGCCACGCACACACGCCTTTGTCGCAGCGCCCGCAACGGCGACAGTCTCGTCTGTCAGCTGCTGCTGCTGCTGCTGCTGCTCGTCGTCGTCGTCCTCTGCCGCGGCAGCAGCGTCGAGCACCGACTGCACCGTCACCACCGCGCTCGCATCGTCGTCATTCTTGTGGTCGTCGTTGTTGTTTTCGTGGCGAGTGGTGCAATCGTTCGTGTGTGTGCCAGCAGCAGTCACGACTGCCGACGTGCAGCAGCGGCTGCTCGTGTCCGCATTCGTGTGCGCAACAACAGCAGCAGCAGCAGCAGCGTTGCTGACGTTGCCGTGGCTGTGCATGCGGCCACGCCGTCCACTCACACTCGCACTCGCGGCACGACTCGGTGACGGCGACGACGACATTGTCGCCGCGGCAGCAGCCACCGTCGTCACGCGCGCCGCCGCCGCGGCGTCTGCCGCGTCTGCCGCATCTGCGGCGATGAAAGGGTCAAACGGCGTTGTGCGCATCGCCGCCACAGCGCCGCCGCGGGTGGCGTCGACGTCGTGCACGACCGCAGCAGCGCTGCACGACGACTGCGACTGCGACTGCGACTGCGACTGTTGCTGCTGCTGTGACGCTGACAACGCGCCGAGCAGGTGCACATCGTCCTTTGCGTTCTTCGTCCTGGTGGCGGTACTGCGTCGCTGCTGTTGCTGTTGTTGTTGTTGCTCGTGTGCGCTGTCACATGGCGAGCAGTGTGTGTCATTGTCGCTGCTGTTGTTGCTGTTGTTGTTCTCATCACGTGGCGGTGTGATGCTTGACGTGTGCGACGGCGTCGCGCGTGGAGGCGAGGCGGTGTCTGCGCACGACACAGTCGCCGTTGCCGCCGTGTCGTCGATGCAGTGGTGCACGTCGTGTATGCAGCTGCTGCTGTAGCTGCTGCAGTTGTGGCAGCTGTTGCTCGTGCTGTCCTGCGTGAGCCCCTTGTGTGGTGCCCACGCGTGTGTGTTGGCAGCAGTAGCAACAGTGGCAGCAGCGACAGCGTCCGTGGTGGCAGCAGTCGCACTACTGCTGCTGTTGCTGTTGCTGTTCGCGACATTGGCGGCTGTGGCAGATACGGCGAACAATGTGCGCTGCACACGTCGCGGTGCCGTCGCTGCGGCTGTCATGGGCGGCACATCTGCACGACCGCCTGTTGCCGTGCTCACGACGCGGCTGCTGCTGCTGTTGCTGCTGCTGCTGCCAATGAGTGACGCCTTAGCAAAAGGATTGTACGGCTTCGCCGCTCGCACAGCCGTCACTGTCGTCGAGGACGTGACGGCGGCTGTTGCGGCGGCTATTGCTGCGTCATTGGTGATAGTGGTGATGGTGGTGTCGTGTGCGAGCGGCGCAGTTGTCGTCGCGCGCGACAACGCCTGTGACGGCAGTGACGACGACGACAGCGATGATGTGGGTCGGAGTGCGGACGACCTTGTCATGGCCATTGTCGTCGTCGCGTTGCCGTTGCCGTTGCTGTTGCTGTCGTTGCTGCTGCTGTCGTCACGCTGCTGTTGTTGTTGCTGTTGCTGCTGTTGCTGCGCCGATGCCACGCCACCTTCGCCATCGATGCAAAAGGTAACGTGACGACGTGTTGTGTGTGACGCCGTCCGTGTCGTGACGGACGACGACACACACGGCGACGCGGACGCACACGACGGTGACGCGGCCTGCGCCGTGCGCAGACTGCTGCGCGGCGACGTGGCCACAGCCGTGTCGCCGCGAGTGCCGTTGTACGCTTGCACAGGCAACAAGGTGGCTGCAGCAGTGGTGGTGTCAGCAGCAGCAGCAGCAGAAGCAACAACGTCCGCCTTTGTGTGTGCGCCTCTGTCATCGTCGACTAGGTTGCTCGTGTGCTCGCCGCGCGGTTGCATTCGTGTCGTTGCCGTGGTGGCGGCTGTTGCTGCTACTGCTGACGTTGTTGTTGCGGGCGTCGCTGTTGCTGCCCCCTCCTCACGCGCGAGCAGACGCCGCAGCAGCGCATCACGCTCGCGCTCCTGCAGCACGGCACCCTGCAGCGGCAGTGTGCACTTGCGTCGTGTCTTGTCACGCACACGCAGCTCGTACAACGCCATGAGCTTGTGCAGCAGCTGTACGTGGCCTGCCTCATTCGCGCGCTGTGCGCACGTGCGCACATTGTCGCGCAGCTCGAGCATCATCGCCACGTCGAGCGCGCGCGTCGTCTGCTGCGCTGCGAGTGCGTCGGTGAAGAGCTCGATGAGCTGCTTGTCGTGCATCGCGTCGTGACGCGCAATCGCCTCGCTGTACACACGGCTGTGCATCTTCAGCGCATCACTGCGCAGCTGTCGCCGCAGCAGCGACTGCCACACCGTCAACACACGCGTGCTGGCCGTACGCGTCAGCGGCATGCACAATCGCACACGCTCGCTCACGACACCGCTCGCCACCGCCGGCGGGTAGGCGGACGCGCCGCCGCGTGCGCGGTACGCGAGCATCGCGTCATCGCTGATACTCCACACCCACAAGCTATCGTTGTGTGCCGTCGTCGTCATTGCTGTTGTGCTTGTTGTTACTGTGCTGCCGCTGCTCACCGCACGCGGGTCGTACACCGGCACCCAGCAGCCTCCCCACGACGGCGTGTACATGCGCACCACCCCCGCCGTGTCCACCGTGTGCAGCGGCCCATCCTCGGACCAGCCCAGCCACTGCAGCTGTCGTGTGCAGCCATTGCCGCACTCGGTCAGCGGCAGCGCCGTCGCCGCCACGGCGGCGCTGCGCGTGCCCACGTCCAGCACCTCGACCATGTGCATCGACGCGGAGGCCAGCCACACCAGCGCGAGGGGGTCGTGGGTGGCGCTGTAGGCACGCATGCGTGCCTGCGACGACGTGCCAGCCATCGCCACCACACGTGGCCGCGCACTCAGCACCGCCATCTCCAGCCCCGACAGCGAGTAGATGCGCACATAGGCGCTCGTGGCGACGGCCACGTAGCCCATGCCGGCCGTCAGACAGCGCACCGTCTCGCACGGCAGCAGTCGCACCCGCCACTCGCTCTGTGCCCCGAGGGCGGCGAAGGTGTGGTAGAACACCTCCACACACGGCGCGTCGTCGACGCTCTCGCGGAGCAGTGCAACGTCCGCGGCAGCAGAGACAGACACCACCGCGCCGTCCTCGCCGCCGTCACCGCCGTCGCCGTCACCGTCGCCGTCACCGCCCGCGTCATCGTCGTTCGCCGTCTGGTTGTTGTCGCCGTCGCCGCCGCCGCCCGCACCAGCCAGACGACGACGCGTACTCCTGCTGCTGCTGCCGCTGCTGCTGCTGTTGTTGTTGTTGCCGCCTAGCAGGCTCGCACCGCTGCCCTGCCCCTCACCCACACCCTCGCCGCCGTCCTCCTCGTCGGTGGTGCGTGTGAGGACGAGCGCGACGCCGACAGGGCTGAGCGCGCCCATCACCGCCGTCGCCCGGTGCAGTGGAAGGCGTACGGCACGGCAGGCGACATCGTGGAAGAACACCGTGACCGCGTCACGCGTGGCGTGTACGTAGCCGACGGCGTTGTAGGCGAGATAACACGCACCACCCTCACCGACAGGGGTGGCGCCTGGCTGGATCGAGTAATCGCACAGCGGCACATCGACGGCGGTGGCGGCGGCAGTGGTGTAGGCCTCGTCGCGGTCATGGCTGCCCTTGTCGTCACGCACGACGCGCGCGTGGCCATCGTCGCTATCGTCGTCGTCGTCGTCGCTGCGAACGTGTTGTCGGCGCCGTGGTGGTGGCCGTCGTACGCGCTTGTCACCGTCGTCACGCACACGCCTGCGAACAGCATAGGCATCGCCATCATCGTCATCGCCGTCATCGTCACTGCACGCGACGGCGTCGTCCTCGTCGTCGGCCACCGCGTCCGATGACATCTCCTCCGCCTCATCGTCGAGGTAGCGCGACGAGGCAGCTGACGTGGCGGCAGCGAGTGCGGCAATGCGCTGTGCGCGCTGCTGTCGTCGCTGTTGCTCGTCGTCGTCACTACTGTGACTGCTGCTGCTGCTGCGCGTGCGGCGTCGCTTCCGTCGTGTGCTGCTGCTGTTGTTGTTGCGGCCGTCGCCGCCGTCGCCGTTGTTGTTGTTGTGTGTTGTGTTGTTCGCGTCATC
>JAKVQF020000669.1:0-12027 GCA_023091115.2 Trypanosomatidae sp. Fi-14 | reverse complement strand
AAACAGGTCAATGTCCTCGTCCGCGTCCGCCGCCGCTGGCTTGGCCTTCTTTGCCGCGGCGTGTGCAGGCGCAGCAGCAGCAGCAGCGGCGGCAGTGTGCGCCGTCGTCTTCTTCTCGGCATCACCGTGCAGGATGCTGTCACGCTCGCTCTGGTAGTACGACGCCATGCGCGCAACCCACTGCGCCACGTGCACTTGGTTGCCAAACATCTCGTTAAAGATGCGCGCGTCCTCCTTGCTCGGCGTGTAGCCGCAGACAAACGGCTGCGTCGTCAGGCGGCCATTGAGCTCCTTCAGCGACGTCATTGCTTATGTGTGGGGGTATACTTGTTTATGCGTGTGAAGCGATGCTGCTGACTGTGTGAACTGTGAGTGTGCGTGTGTGCGAGAGCGAGTAAACTCGTCAGCGTGCCAGTCGTGTGCAACCAAAAGATGTGTGTGTGTGTGTACATAAGCAAGCAACAGGCATGCACACACACATGCATGACAACAGGTGCACGAGTGCAGCAATGCAACTTGCGTGTCAAGGCGTGCTGTGTAGCAGCTCGTTTTGCGTACGTTTCGCTTGACACACATACACACACACACACACACACACACACACACACACACACACAATGAGATGCTACGCCGTGTCGTGCAATGGCACAAAGTTGCGTGCAGCGTTGCGGTAGGCGTACAGTCGTGCCGCTGCCGCCGCCAACGCGCCGTCGTCCTCGTCGTCGTCGTCGCTCTTGTCCTCGTGTAGCGGCGTGCTGGCGTCGAGCGCCGCCGCTGCTGCTGCTGCTGCTGCCGCCTCGTCAGCTGTCGTTCTTGTGGCAGTGCTGCGCAGCTCGTGTGCGCGGTACTGCGCCGAGTCGCCAATGCTGTGCAGCAGCTCCACGACGGGCAATGCAGCGAGGGCGACGAGCTGTTGCACCACACTGGCCGTGTCATCATCGTGCGCGACTGCGCGCGCCGTCGCGTCCACGTCGTCGTCGTCGTCGGCTCCTTGTGGCACGGCCTCTGCCGACGTCGGCGCTGTTGCCTGTGCGCTGCTGCTGTCGCTCATGTCGTTGTTGTTGTTGTTGTTGTCGTGCGTGTGTGTGGCAACAAGTGCAGCCAATGTGCGACTGCTACTGTGCGAGAGCAGACTGACGCTGTGCAGTGTTGCGCGAGCCGCCTCCGTCCCAAACGCACGCCAACCTCCAGGCTCGTGTGCAGCAGCTGTCGCTGTCGCTGTTGCTGCTCGTGTCGTGGGCCGGTGTACCACCACATCACGCCACAGCGAGCGCAACGCTTGTGCGTACGCAGTCATCAGCGCGTGCGGGTTGCCTAGCACCTCCATAGACGTCACGAGGCGATCGACGCGCAGATGACTGCCGCGGAGTGCGTGTGCGTACCAGCGTGGCAGCAGGACACGGCGCAGCAACACCGCAAGCGCCGTCGTCGCGACCGCTGTCGTGTCCTCGTTGTTTGCATCGCCAACGTGTGCCAATCGTCTGTGCTGCGGTGGCGCATGCTGTAGCGGCAGCAACATCGTTGCCGTGACACGTGTGCATAGCAGCGCACTCACCGCCAGCGGTGCGCTCTCGATCGACGGCACAAGCTGCTGTAGCACCGCCGCGTAGCCGCTCAGCACAGGACCGTGTGGAGCGCTGCTGCTGCTGCTGCTCCTGCTCCTCTTGCTGCTTGCGCGCCGCAGTGACAGGCGCATGTGCAGCGGGCCAATATCGACGCAGTCGACGAGGCAGTCGCAGCAGCACACGGGCCGCGTGACGTACGTGGGCGTGCTACAGTTGCTGTCTGGCTGCTGTTGTTGCTCGTGTTCGTGTCGGCAGGGTGCGTTGTGCGCCGTCGATGCTGCGTCGAGCTGCGCCGTGGTGACGACCGTGTGCAGCGCGCACAAGAAGCTGTCGTGCAGCCGCAGCACCACTGTGCCACTGCGCACACGCAGCTGCTCAAGCAACACCGTCGCCTGCGGCAGCGGCAGCACATCATCCTTGTCGTTGTGTGTGCGTGGACAGCGACTGCGCAGGCCACACAAACGCAACGCCAGCACGCATCGCGACCGTGGCGCGTTGCCTTGCGTGCGTGCGCTGTGCTGCGTTGCCTCGTTGCGCAGTCCGTGCATGCGCAGCACCAGGGGCAGCTGCGGTGACGGTGTTGTGCAGTCGAGCACGTCGAGGCTGGCAACACGCATCGTCGCGCGCGCACCACATCGCCGCACGTCCGTGTCGACGCGTGCACGCACACCACACACACGCACTTGCACCACGTCGAGCTCGACACGTCGCAGCACCGCATAGCTGCGCTGTGTCGCCGTCGCCTGCGCTTGTGTGGCCGTCATCGTCGCCGCTGTTGCTGTTGTTGCGCTGTCGAGGGTGTTGCGCGCTAACGCACACGCACGCACTTGACGACGACGCACCGCGTCACCGAGTGCGCTGCGCGTCAGCCGCACATCGCCGTCTGCGACACTGACGGCGGCAACGTACAGCACCACCTCGCGCGCATGCAGCACAAACGACAGCGTACGCGGCACACATGACAGCGCACGCCAACGCCTTCGCTGCCACGCGAGCATCTCTGCCGCCTCGCTCCGCTCCATCACTGTGATGACGATGCCATCGCCACGATCACAACGAGGACAACGGCGGCGACGGCAGTGGTGGTCGCGCAGAACGTGTGTGACGTACACCACCGCCACGCCACCGAGCGACAGCGGTGTTGGTGTCGTGTGTGCGTGCAGCCGTGTCGTCACGTGCGCCGCCACATGCACGCGCAGACGCGCCTCGCTGTGTGGCTCGCATGCGTGTGCGGTGCCGCTGCCCGCGTCATCGTCGTGCGTGTCGCGGCGGCATGACAGCAGAGTGAGTTGCAGCAGCATGTCGTGCGCCGTCGTCGCCACGTCGGGGCAGACGACGGCGTCACTGTGCGGTGCGAGCAGATACTGCCACGGTCGCTGCTGTTGCTGTTGTTGCTGTTGCTGTTGTCGTGTCGGTAGCACACACAGCGATGCCGTTGTGTCATTCAGCAGCTGACCATATTGCAGCGTGTGGCGTGTGCGATTGTGCAGTAGCAGCGGCAGCGAGGCGTGTGCCGCGTCAAGGGCGACCATCACACCCGCTGTACACACGGTTGCACTCGTCTGCTCACTGTTGTTGTTGTTGTTGTTGTGCGCGTCATCAGCAAGCGTCAACGGCGCGAGTGTGAGCACGGCGAAACGTTCGCGCGCGGCGGGTGTGTCGTGGTGTGTGGGCACACACACGGCGCTATGCACGACGCAACATGGCCGTTGCCGTCGTGTGTGCAGTGATGCGCACGTCGACGAGGCCGTCGTGTCGTGTGGCGTTGCCGTGCTGTCCTTCGTGTCGTGCATCTTGCAATTGTTGCTGTTGCTGCTGCTGTTGTTGTTGTTGCCGCCCTCGTCGTCTGCGAGACGATACTTGACATACACCACGCCCCGATGCAGCAGTGCAGCAGACGGCGCGTGTGCTGTGGTGGCGGTGGCGCACACGTCTGTGCTCTTCGCGTCGTGGCGGCGCTGCGGCGGCGCGCACGCGTGCGAGGTGACACTTGCAAGCCGCAGTGTGGGCGTGACAGCAGCACAGCCATCGTACTGCAACTGCACGACGGGCTCGTGTGCGGTGGCGGCGGTGAGGGCAAAGAAACACAGCGGCGCGGTGCGTCGCGGTGGCACCGTCACACGCACAACGTCGCCGTCACCGCCCTCGTGCGACGCCGTGTCGTCCTCGTCAACCGCAGCAACGGCAACTGCTGCCGTGTCGTCCTCGTCCTTCGTTGCACTGGCAGCATTGCCGCACAGGACGTGCAGCGGCAGTGTCGTGTGTGCATTGTGCAGCTGCCACGGAGGCGATAACGTCGTCGTCCACACAACGTCACCGTCATTGTTGCTGCTGCTGTTGTGTACGCGCACAAAGGCAGTCAGTCTGCGTACAAGCTGCACTGCCGTACAACGTGGTTGCTGTTGTTCTTCTGCACGTGGTAACGGCGGCGGCAGGGGCTGCTCAGTGTGTGGTGTGCATGACGCGCCAAGCACGACGACACTGCTGCGTACGAGCACTGTACGTGTTGTGTTTGCAGCAGCAGCAGTAGCAGCAGCAATCGTCATCGCTCCACACACAAACGGCTCACATGCACGCGCATACGCAGGACAACGCTGCGTCGTCGGCGTCGCAGCGTGCTCGCTGTGGCGCTTGTCCTCTGCCGACGTCGACGTCGTACTGCGGCGTGTCATGTCATCGATGCTGTTGTCGAGCACGCACGCAGCAACACGCACCGTCACACCGTCGCGCACGCCGCGAACATGTGCATCGCACGTGGCCTCCTTGTCGTTGTTGTTGTTGTCGTTGTCGTTGTTGTCGCCGTGTGCTGCCTCGTCGTAGTTGTACAGCAGGACACGACGGCCGTCGCTGGGCAGCACGTCTGCACATGCAACAGCGTCGTCATCGTCATTGCCGTGACTGTTGTGCACGAGGACGGCGAAGGGCAGCCGGTTGACGAGTTGTGTAGCTGTGCTGAGCGACCACGTGCAGACGTCTACACGTCTCAGCAACAGTGCGCCGCTACACCGCACACGACATGGCAATGGCTGCCGCGCTACCGTCGTCGTCGTCGCGACTGTGTAGCTGTCCTTCGTGTCCGCTGCACGGCATGCGCGTACAGCATACAACGGCAGCACAAACACGCGCTGTTGCTGCTGTTGTTGCAGCAGTGGCGACAGGCGCAGCGGGCGACGCGTGCACCAGTATCGCCCATACTGCGGTCTCATGATGTCACCATCATCCTTGTTGCTGTCGACATGGTGTGCTCGTCGCTCTGCGTGTTCGTGCGTGTGTGTGTCGTACAAGGACACGTGTACAGCAGCGCGTGCATGCGGTACGGCGTCACATACGTCGTGCGCAAACCACGCAAACACGTCATTGTGTGCGAGCCATTGTTGTTGTGCTGTTGTGGCCGTGTCGAATGTAGTGCCTGATGAGGATGATGATGATGATGATGTCGTTGTCGTCGTAGCACACATGTCGTCCCCGACGCCGTCGTCCGCGCACACTCGCACACAGACTGCCGCGCCTGTGCGATTGACAAGCTGCAGCAGCGGCTGCACATGCAATGTGCACTCGCGCGCTGCAACAGCCTCGCCATCGTGCTGCTGTTGTTGCTTGTGTATACGCACCAATACGTGCATCACGCGCGCCGTGTCGCGATCGTGACGCAGTCGCAGTGGCAGCATCGTAACAGACTCGTCGCCCTCCTTGTCATCGCTGTTATTACTGCTGCTACTGCTGCTGTGATGATGACGGCAACATGACATCAGTGCGTGACGCAGTTGCTGCATATTGTCTGCTGTCGTCGTGTCGTCGTCGTCATGGTCGCGATGCTGCTGGTGTCGCGGTGCTGTGCTGTATGCGTCGTCCTTGTCATGTACGCGCAGAGCAATGTGCTGCACGCGTGCAAGCAGCGGTAGCGTCACATAGCACGACGCAGTCGCCGTCGTGGTGTTGCTGCTGTGTATTACCTCCGCCGTGTCATCATCATCATCACCACTGCTCGCGCACAACTGCAGTGTGTACTGCGGCGGCAGTGCACTGTACACACGCACCGGCGTCGTCACACGCACCACACCCGCTGCCATGTCATAGTGCAGCAGCAGCAGCATGGCAGTCGACGGCAGCGTGACGCACACGACGCCGCGATCACACAACGCACGCAAGTCGACACGCACCACATCGCCGTCACCACAAGCAACAGCCCTGACGGCAGCAGCGTCTGCCTCGGTGTCGATACACACGGTATGCAATGCTGCACATTGCGCTCTCGTCGTGTGCGTCGTCATCGTTGTAGCATTGTTGTTGTCATTGTCATCATCTTGTGCATGTGGTGGCGATTGTGGTAGTGCACGTGACGCGCAATGTATACGCGCGACGCAGTCAGCACCAACAGCCATGAATAGCACACTACTGCGCGTGTTGTCGTCGCTGCTGCTGCTCGTGCTGTCCTCGTGCACGGCGCCGCGTGTCGTCGTCGTCATCGCCGCGTCGTGCGCAAACGACGACAACGACATTGATCGTGCGAGCAGCGCGTGCAGCGACACTGCCGCACCTGCCCCCACGCACTGCGCACGCAATGTTTGCTGCGATGTACGAGCAGCAGTAGACGCAGATGTGTCGCGCCGGTGCAGCAGCAGCACGAGTGGCACACCGAGTGTATTGTACAGCGTCAGTGCACCGTTACACAATGTCGACAGTGACGACGTTGCAGCATCAACAGCTGCTGCTGCTTCTGCTGCTTGCCATAGGGCACGTGTACAGCGCCACGCACGCAGCAGTGACTGCAGTGGCAGTGTCAGCTCAACGCGCGGACCCGTGTGGAGCGTCAGGCGTGTGTGCTGTGCACATACTGCACGACTGCTGCTGCTGCTGCAGTTGCTGCATTCGTCGTTATCGCCATCGTCGTCATTGTCATCGTCGCTGTCGTCGTGTGTGGGGTGCGTCGTGTGCTGCCGCAGCGTCAGCTCAGGCGCGAGTGTGAGCAGCGTACGTCGTGTGTGTTGCACGACGTCGCGCACACACACAACGCCCGTACACATCACATGCAACATTGTCGACGTGCGATAGTGCAGCTGTATGTGTGTGTTACTGATGCTCATGTGCAGCACAGCACGCATGACGTCGTCGCACACGCACAACTGCAGCTGTGGCGCCGTGCACACAAACTCGACGGCAGCAACACACAAGCGCATACGCGACGACGAGGACGACGGCGAGGACGAGTGCGAGGGCAAAGGTGACGATGCTGTTGCCGCTGCCAATGCGCGTTGCATGGCACACGACAGACGGCACAACCAACGCACATACGCCGCCGTCAGTGTCAGCTGCGTAGGCGACACGACGAGCTGTGCGTGCAGCGTGCACGATTGCTGCGCTGTTGCGACGTCGTTGTCACTGTTGTTGTTGTTGTCGTTGCTGCGCACAAAGCCAGACACACGCAGTGGTGCAGGTGACAGCAGCTGCATGTGCTGGCAACGTGCGCCATCGCCATCGTCGTCCTCGTCACTCTTGTCAGGCGACAACGACGACGACAGCGTCCGTGTCGTCGCCACGAGTGTGACCTTGTCAGCAGCGACCTCGCCGTGTACATCACGCAGGCAACGGCACACCACATCGCCGTCGCTGTTGTTGTTGTGCTGCGCACACACGCCAAGGTGTGCGTAGCCACTCACGCGCACGTCACCGTCAACACACAAGCGCAGCGTCGACGACGACGACGACGGCTGCTGCTGCTGCTGCTGTTGTGGTGCCGTGTCGTCACAGACACACACACGCATACGCGTCAGCGCCGCGTCCGCGCTCGCAAAGATGCGGCTGTGTGTGCGCGCAGTGCGCAGCGGCGACGTCGTGACGGCAGCCGCCGCTGCTGCGCTTG
Organism: Trypanosomatidae sp. Fi-14; assembly: GCA_023091115.2. Lineage (NCBI taxonomy): Eukaryota > Euglenozoa > Kinetoplastea > Trypanosomatida > Trypanosomatidae > Trypanosomatidae sp. Fi-14. The sequence goes on along the minus strand of JAKVQF020000669.1, from coordinate 4,602 downwards.
TCGTCGTCCTTGTCGTCCGCGACAGCGATGACGCTGCTGATGGCGGTGGCGGTGGCGCGGCAACCGTCATGTGACGTACGCGGCGAGGCACGAGCAACAGCGACCGTGACGCGCACCGCACACACGCATACATGCGCGCTCGCGCGACGGCATCGTCGTCATCGTCCGTGTCACTGTGCGCGTGTGTGGTCGCCACCACCACAGGCACGTCAACAACGGCCGTCACATCGTCGTCGCACACCGTTATGCACGCCGCTGGCGGCGCTGGCGCTGCTGCTGCCGTCATCCCTGCCCTCGCGTCACTGTCGTCATCGTCGTCACTGCACACGTCGCTCTCGTCACGACATTGTGTTGTTGTTGTTGCCGTACGCACAGACGCAGCTGCGTCTTGTACATCATCGACAGCAACGACGAGCAGCCGTGCGTCGTCGACGCACCTCAGTGTCATTCGATTGCGCTGCATCGCCTCGTCCTCATTGTCGTCATCTACACCTTCGTGTTGCTGCTGTTGTTGCTGCTGTTGTTGTTGTGACGGCAGCAGATGACGTATACGACGGCGGCGGCAGAAGTGCAGGTGCACGCCATGTGCCGCGCTCGCATCGCCGAGGCACACGTCGTACTGCAGACACGCATCGCCGTAGACAAAAATGTCAACAGCGCCCGCACACGCCGCATCGCTGTGGCTACGATGATTGTTGTTGTCGTTGTTGTTGTTGTTGCTGTCGTCGTTATTGCACGCGACACAACGTCGTTGGCGCACGAGCACACAGCTGTCACGTGTGAAGGCGTCACGACAGACACGCAGCACACGACTGCTGCTGCTGCTGTTGTTGTTGTTGTTGTTGTTGATCGATGTTGCACGTGCACACGCGTGACGCTGCTGTGCTCCTGTCGCTGCTGCATGCACACTTGACTCGTCCTTGTCGCGCACGCACGCGCACCACACGCGCTGCACACACGCATAGACACAACGCACGCGCTGCGGTGACACACACACGCACACATCGCACACACGCAGCACGAGCGAATGCGCTGCTGTGCAGCTGCTGTCCTTGTCATGACGCGATAACGCCGCCATCGTCTGCTGCTCTTCTTGCTGTTGTTGTATGCACACGTCTGCGGTACACACAGGAGCACGCGTGTGCGCTGCAGCATGACCGCCGCCGTCACCATTGCCCTTGTTTGCGTTGCGTGTGTACAGCAATGTATATGTGGTGCCGTTGCGTGATGCACCACACGACACGGCCACGTCGCCCACACGCAGTGACAGCTGCTGCCGTTGCTGCAACGATTGCTGCTGTTGCTGTCGTGCGAGGACAGTGTCGACATTGTCGACGAGGTAGTGCACCTCGACGTGGCCAACGCGCAGCCACACATACGCCTCATCGCTGTTGCTGCTGTTGTTGTTGCCTGCAGCTGTTGCAGTCACTGTTCTTGCTGTTTGTGTGTGACGTCCTTGTGCGCTGTCATCGCCAGCACCATCACGATAAGAATGCAGCAACAACGACTGCAGCATGCGCAGCAGCTGCGCCGTCGTGTGCGTGACGGCCAGTGACGCCTGCGCAAGCGTCATGCGCACACTGTAGTGCAACGGCTGCGGCAGCAGCTGCCTTCTCGTTGCTGCGGCAGCGGCGCGTGTGATGGTGACGACAATGTCATGCACAGCGCACAGCGGCAGTGCATGCGCCGCCGTCGACACCGTCGCCGTCGTCAGCTGCACGCACAATGTGTCGCCTTTGCCACAGTCTGTGTGTGGTGCGCTCGCGTCGTGCTGCTGTTGCTGCTGTTGTTGTGACGATGACGACGTTGTTGTTGCGTAGCGCAACTGCAGCGCATATTGTGTGGCGCTGTTCGTGTCGAGGTGTACATGGCACACCGCGTTGCCGTCGTCATCGTCATGCAGCGGCACAGTGACATGCGCACTGTGCAGCGTCACGAGTGCATGTGTGGGTGTGGTGCGCAGCCCATGCGAGCTGCGTGGTCGTCGCGACGACGACGACACCATGCGCAGCTGCAACAACACACGCTGCAGCTGTGCGAGCACACTGTTGCACAAGGCAGCACAACGCGACAGCGCACACACCCACGCCAGCTGCTGCGATGGTGACGGCAGTGTCGCTTGCGTGTGTGCAACAACGCAAACACAACGCCGCGTGTGCGCAGCGCCGTCGCCGTCAACCGTCAGCCACGACGACGACGACGTCGTACTCGCCTCAGTGGCCCTTGTCGGTGCGTCACCACACAGCAGCGCTACGGCAGCTGTGCTGCTGCTGCTGCTGATGCTGACGTGTGCACTGCCCACCGCTAGTGCAAACACGACGCGCTTGTCGTGTGCTGCTTGTGCTGTTAGTGCAGTTGCGACAGTGTGGCGCAGGTGTAGTGCAAACGCGCAGTGTCGCACACAGAAAGACAAGGCGGTGCCGTCACGGCGATGCGTGTCGGCCTCGTTCTTGTCGTCGTGCAGCGGCACACACAGAGGCAGCTGTGCCGTCAGCAATGCGCACGTCACATCGACGCACAGCGCAACGGCACGCAGTCGTCGTCGTCGTCCTCCTCGTCGCTGCTGCTGCTGCATTGTTGTCGTCCTCATGTGCACCTTGTCGTTCTTGCTCTCCTCGTCGTCGTCGTCGCTACACTCGCCCTCGTCATCCCCGTCATCATCGTTGTCGTCGCTGCTGTACACACGGCTGCACGCGAGCTGCCGCCGCGCACGTCGCCACTCGCTGTGCACTACGTGTACAAACAATGCACGACGCGCCGCCGCTGCCGTCGCATCAGTTGCAGTCGTCGCGTTTGCGTTGTTGTGTTCGTTGTCGTCACGATAGCTGCTGTTGTGCACTACCTTCGCAGAAGGATGGCGTCTGCGCCACCACAGCCACCCTCGTTGCTGTTGCTGCTGCTGCTGTTGTTGTGCGATCACGTGTGCAACGAGACGACGCTGCTGTTCGCGTGCGAGCCTGTCGCGACAACACTCGGCGTACGCCACACTGCGCAGAAAAAGCAGCGACGGCAGCGGCAGTGCCGCGTCGAGCGCGTCGAGTGTGACGGCGTCGTCCACACTCAGACCAGGCAGCTGCAGCGCTGCTGCTGCTGCTGTTGCTGCTGTTACTATTGTTGTTATTGTTGTTGTTGTTGTTGTTGCCGCGTGCTGACGCTGCCATAAGCTGCAATACAATCGTCGCAACGCGGCGAAGCGCATGGCGCGGCGCAGTGCACACGACGAGGCAGCGTGCTGCTGCTGTTGTTGCTCTTCTGCACTCTTTGTTGTCACACACATCGTCGTAGTGCTGATGTGGTGCATGTCGAGTAGAGCGTCGAGTGCGGCGTCATTGCCGTCGTCGTTGTTGCACTGCGCGAGTAGACACGCGCGGGCGTAGCGCCATCGCTGTTGTGCTCGCAAACGCCACTGCTGCTGCTGCTGCTGCTGCACGTCATCTGCCTGTGTTGTTGTTGTGTTCAGGTGGTGTACGTGATGGCGGTAACGCGCACCCGCATGCAGTGTGACGCACGTGTGCAGCAGTGTGTGCAGTGCGTGCAGCGCCGTCGTTGACAGACACACATACACGCCACGACCATTGCCACAGCCGTCACTGTCGTCATGCTCTCCTCGTTGTTGTACGTGTCTGCTGTTGTTGTTGTCGTCGCCTGGTGTGTACATGTGCACAGCAATGCGTGTCGTCTCTGCCGCATCGACAGCGACAACATGCTGTTGTTCTTGTTGCGGAAACAACAACGACGACGACGAGGTGCGTACAGCGGCGTTGTGCGGTGACGTCGTCTGCGTCGCCGCGTAGTGATGCACTTCGACAAAAGGCACGCACAGCAGCGTCACTGCATGACGCCAGCGTCGTGTACGGCATCCTGCGGCAATGTCGTCATCATCATCGTCGTCGTTGCTGCTGCTGCACACGTCGTCTGCGTGTGGTGTGGTGGCGGCGACGGCGACGCGGTGTGCGCACACGCGCACGCGCAGTCCGCGTACGGCGACGACGCGGTGCAGCGGTTGTGCGTCATCGCTGACGTAGCTCGGTCGTGTGGCCGTCGTCGTCCTCGTCCTTGTCCTGTCGCTGTCACCGTCATTGCTGTTGTTGTTGTTGCAGCTGCTGCTTGTGCTCTTGTCATTGACAACAAACACGTGCACACTCGCCATCGACACCGACAACGCCGTCGCCAAGCGCGCATGCAGGCCGGCATAGTCGACGACGACACGCACAACAACGTCGCTGACGCGCAGCTGCGTGTTGCGCGCCACGCGAGACAGCAGCCGCTCGACAATCGACGGCTGCGCCGCCGCCTCCTCCGCCTCGTCATTGTTGTCATCCTCGTCGTCGCTGTCGTCATCGTCCTTGTGCGCCATGTCGCCATCGCTGGTGGTAACGTACACGGGTCGTGTCGCATCGAAGCTGCGCAGCACAGCGACACGCGACGACGACGATGCTGCTGTTGCTGTCGCTGCTGTTGCTGTTGACTCCTTTGTGTTGTTGTTGTCATCCTTGCAACAAACATACGCGTCCAGTGCCCGTCGCGCGCGCCACGGCATCACCGTCACACGCACATGTCGCAGCTCAATGACAACAGGCGCAGCGTCAATCGCTGTCCACG
>JAKVQF020000668.1:0-11888 GCA_023091115.2 Trypanosomatidae sp. Fi-14 | reverse complement strand
ATGCAGCGCGAGCGTGAGGAGGCAGCCGCGCAGCGCAAACAGCTGGAACGCGAGCGGATTGTGTCGGCGTGCAGCCACGTCACCGATGCTGCAGACGCGCTGTCGCCATTGTTTGCAAGTGCGTACAGTGTCGAGCTTGTCGCAAACGACGCTCTCGCACGTGTGCTCGACCGTGTTACCGACGCAATGGGTATACTGCAGCAGGTGGTGTACGATTGCAAGAAGAACAACGCTACGCGTAAGGTCAGCATCGGCACGCAACGAGAGCGCAAGGACGTGAATGCTACACCGACACCGTCGCCATTGTCGTCGCCGCCGCCGTTGCGTCAGTCGCCACACGGGCGCGTGTCGCCGGACAAGGACATTGCAGCGGTGTCAGCCGAGTTGCAGGCGATGGTCGATGCGGCTGGCTATGACACACAAGCAGACGACGACGAAGACGACAACAAGGAAGGCGACGACGAGCTGATGTATTTGCATAGCAACACTGTGATGCTGGGCACTGTCGCCATTGTCGTTGTGGCGGTGCTGTTTCACGCGGTGCGGCTGTGCGCAGGACGCGGTACACAGGCCTCGTCACTGCCCGCCGCCACGCGCGCACCACAGCCGCGCAAAGAGCCGCCCGCACAAGACGCCTACACAACCGCTGCCACACTGTCGTCACCACCACCGCCGCCATCGCAGCAGCAGCAGCAGCAGCAGCACGCGCAGACGCACACGTCACTTGCCACACCAGCAACAATGCCAACAACGATCAACAGCAGCAGCAGCAGCAGCATTGCACAGCTGCGACAGCGACACGCGATGACGGCTGCGCCACCACCACCGCCAGCCGCGCCACCACGCAATGCCGTCGTGTCACGAACGCCACCACCACCACCACAACAGCAACAACAGCCGCAGCTGCTGCGCCGCATACCGCTTGTTGCCACATCGGCGACGACTGTTGTCGGCAGCGGCAGTAATGTCGTCAGCAGCACACAGCAGCCACCACCAGAGGCAGCAGCAGCACTACCTCCGCCCCGTGCATCATCAGCAGCAACAGCAGCTGCGCTAGCAGCAAACGCTGGGCTCGCGGCAACTACGCCAGCACATGCACCTGTCGCGTTCAGCGACACATCGCTTACGATGCAGGCAACGCCGCCTGCGATGCAGTGGACACGGCAGCAACAGTACAGCAACGACAATGTGGTCAACGACGATGGTGCACTGCTGCCGACGACGCTGGAGGCAATGGAGCAGGGCGGCGGCGGTGAGGACGGCATCGATGACTACGTCGATGACGGCACTCTGCACAATCCGTTCCTGCGACGATGGAAGTAACGTACACATGCATACGTGTACGTGTGACATTGTGTGTGTGTGTGTGTGTGCATAGTCAGCATAGTATACATACATGTGTACGTGTGACTGTGTGACATATGTAGTGTGACGTTTTGTACGTCTGTTTGTATGTGTATGTATGTGTGTGTGACAAAAGGAGAGGCAAGCCGTGTACTCGGCACACAGGCGAGGTTGCTCAATCTTGCCCTGCTTGTTGTTGACAGTGCAACACACACTGACGCAGTGACGTGTTTGTGTCTCGTGTGTGTCGTGTGTGTGCGTGTTGTAGCGACATGCAGTTGTCGCACGCGCACGCCTCCGACGAGGATGCGTGGCGTCTGCTCTTTGACATTGCACTCGGCTACGGCGAGTGGCTGCACACGCAGCGTCTGACATACGACGGTCTGCTGCTCTTCTTGCGCTCGGCCGAGTTGCTGGGCCCGCACACGGGCGTCTACCCGGTGCTGCTCGAGCAGCTGTGGCAGCAGCACAGCGTGCCAGCAACGTGCACGCCATACGACGGCGACAGTGCCGCGCACAACAATGGCAGCAACGCCGCCGCCGCAGCCGTGTTTGCAGCCTCGCGGTCATCATTGTCATCGTCGTCGTCGTCGTCGTTGCTGACGTCGACGCAGCCACCGCACAGCAACGCCGCCGACGCCGCGCACGCCGCCGCGTGTGCGCTGCGACGTGCGGCGGTGTACGCGCGCGGCGTTGTCGGCCTCGAGGGCTTCACAGACATGATGAATGTCGTGTGCGTGCGATGCTATCAGACGTACCTGTGCGCCCAGCTGCGTGCGGCAGGCGCTAACGGCAACGACAACGACAACGACGACGGCAACATGAACAAGAGCAACAAGAGCAACAAGAGCAACGGCGACAATAGCTGCATACACGGCGGCGTGCTGTCGCTGCGCGAGGCGCTCGCGCGGTCTGCGGAGGCGCATGTGCGGCTGCGTGACAGTGTCGCGTACACCGCTGAGGTGCATCTGCGCCGCTTTGCGGCTCGCTGTGTGGTGCGACGTCACGCCGCGGTGTGCCTCGATGCACGCATCAATGGCTGGCCGATGCATGTGCAGCGTCTTGTGCAGCACATGCTAGGCAGCGTGCAGGAGGGCGTGGTGTGTGTGTTGTTTGCGCGTTACGCGTCACGCAGTGGTCGCATGACCTTTGCGCAGTACGCACGCTTTGTGCACGAGGTGCTGCCGCGGCTCAGTGCCGCGCAAGAGGTGAGTGCACTGGCCATTGCCGCGTGCGACACGCTCGCGACGCGCAGCGCGGCGCTGCAGCAGCAGTTGACGCAGCTGCCCAAGCGTCTACTCGCGCAGCAGCAACAGACGCGACGACTGCAACGTCAACAACAACAACAGCAACAGACGGCGGTGGCGCTGACGACGAGCGGGTGCGCGGACGAGACGCGGCTGTCGTCGACGACGCTGCGTGCGCTGTCAACGCAGTTGCGCGTGACGGCCGCCGCCGTCGCCGACACCATTGGCCTCTCAGACTTTGTTGACGCGCTGCTCATGCTCGCTGTCGTTGTGTACGCCGACGAGGTCGCCTGCCCGCGCCACGGCACACTGACGGCGAAGATGTGGTCGCTGTTTGGCGATCACCTGTGCCCCGCCGCGGGCAGAGCGACAGCAACAGCAACAGCAACAGCAACAACAAGGACAAGCGAGGCGATGAGCACTGCGCCACATGCGACGACGTGCACAAGGCGACATGTTGCCATGGCCGATGACCCGTTGTACGCCCCCGTGCTCGCGCATGTGCGGCCGTGCATTAGCTTTGTGCATCCGCGCCGCGTGCGCGTCGAGCACACCCCCTTTGTCGTCCTCGGCGGCCTCGCGTTGTGTGTGCTGTCGTCGAGTGAGCTGCACACGCACGACGAGCACGCCACGCGTGACGCGGCGACGACAGCAGACAACAGCAACAGCAACAATGGCAAGGCGGCAGTGACGACGACGGCGCCGTTGTGTGTTGGCAGTGCTGTGGCGGTGTGTGCATCACGCCTGTTTGACGGCGCACTCGACACGCCGTCGCCAGCGCACACCACACACACTGACACGGCGACGACAGCTGCCGTGATGGAAGGGACAGGACGCGGTGGCGGCGATGTGCGACAGGCGCAGGGTGCGTGTGTTGTGTACGTGGACGACTGCGCGTGTGCGGCGTGGTCGTTTGACGCGCACTTTGCTTGTGTGCAGCTGCCCGCGTCGGTGTGTGACACGAGCACGTACGCGGCACGCATACGACTGCGCTATGCCACGCAGCCGTCACACACACGACACGCAAACAAGACGACGAGCAGCCGTGACAACAACAGCAACAAGAACGAGGAAGACGAGGACGACAGCAGCAGTAGTGACAGCAGTGACAGCGACGACGAGGACAATGACAGCGACAAGGACGACGAGGCGGCGTCGACGCGGGCGATGTATGGCGATGCTGCAGATACGTCAGCAACAGCGTCAGCAACAACAACAACAGCCGCGACGGTGACCTTTGTGCCGGTGCGTTGTGTCCTCGTCACACTGCGCGACGCGACCACGCAGGCGGTGTGCACGAGTGCGCGGGTGATGTTGCGTGGTGGTGCCGTCACACACGCCATGACGGCCGCCACGCTGCAGGCGTTGCAGTGTGCGTACGATGCTCACGCACACGTCGTGTCGCCGTCGTCGTCGTCGTTGTTGTTGCGCAGAGAGGCAGACATGCGCAAGTGCAGTGACGGCGCCGCGCACACGCCGCAGCGTCGTCGCCGCCTCGACGCCGACGGTCTGGTCGCGGCGTGTGTGCAGCTCTGCCTTGTGGCGGACGCGTGTGCCGCGGAGCGCTGTCGTGCTGCGCTCGCACAGCACGCCGAGGTACAACACACGCTGCGGCAGACACACACCACGACGGCGCTGACGGCGACACAGCAACAAGGACGACATCACTATCCTCATCATCTGCAGCCGTCATCGTTGTTGCTGTCGTTCCGTAACTTTGTTCGTGTAGTGCTGCTGTTGTGTGCGCGACAGGCGAGTGTGCCCGTGAGCAACGCCGGCACGCTGTACTACCTGCAGACGGCGCTGGCGTGTGGGCAGCAGGCGGCTGCGCGTCAGACACAGACAACAGCAGCAACAGCAGCAACGTTGTCGTTGCGTACGCCGTATGACGCACTGCTCGACGTGCCCTACGCCGATGTCGCGTCACGCCGCCATCGTGTCGCACGCGAGGCGGCAGAGCGCCGCGACGCGCTCCTTGCGCAGCTGCGTAGTGAGGCGATGGCGCAGTGTGCTGCAACACGCAACGCAAAACTAGCCGAGCAACAACATGACGTTGACCGCGCGGACGACGAAGGAGAGGACGGCCATGGCCGCACGACGATGACACGAGCAAGCAGCACGACCACAACTGCCACCGTCGCTGCTGCTGCGACGACGACGAGAGCAGCATTCTTTCGCCACCGACCGCTGCCTCGCTTGCCACGCGGTGTGACGGGTTACGCGGGCAGTGTGTTGTTGTCACCGTACGGCAGTGATGAGCGTGCCGGTCGTGGCGCTCAGCTGCGTCGCACAGTCGACGCCCTCGCGACAAGCTTCTGGTCACGTGAGCTCGTCATTGGTGACGAGGCGACGGCAGGCCTGGAGGTGTAGTGTATGTGCCTGTGTGTGCGCACAGTGGCAACTATGTAAACTAGCAACATGATCACACACACACATACATACATACACACACACACAGATACATATGTGTGCGCTTTGGCTGACGCTGCAGTCGTCATGTGCTCTTGCTTGTGTGGTGACAATGACACGCTTGTGTTCTGTGTGTGTGTGTGTGTGTGTGTGTGTGCTGTAGTCGCAGTGATGCCTGAGCGACGTCGCGCCGCGCAGCGCCACGAACTGCTGCGGCGACTGCGTAGCATTGCGACACCGACCACATCGACGACGACGCAGTCGCGCCTTGTTGCCGCCTTGTACGACACCCCGCTGTCGTTGCTGGAGGAGTGTCTGCTGCAGGTGTGTCACGTGTGCCTGACCGTGTCGCAGCCTGGGGTGCAGGAGCTGCTGTGTGCGTTTATGCTCTGGCTCGCCGGCTGCTCGCTACACGTCGCCCTGCGCCTGTCCTGGGCCGTCGACGCGGTGTCAAGCTTCTACCGTCCCACGGGCCTCGCCACGCGCATCAAGGGCATACAAGACAGCATCGAAAGTTTCGCGATCAATCAGGTGTCGCGACAGCCGACGACGACGGCGACAGGCGCGACGGCGGCAGCTGCGGCACGACAACATCGACGACACACCGCGCAGCCATGCGCGTCGCCCGCGCTGACGGCGGCAACGCATGTGCGCAGCGTGAGCATGATGAGTAATAACAGCAACAACAGCAGTAGTACGACGAGCGCAGCAGCCGCAGCCGCCGCGGCAACAGTAGCCGCGTCCTTGTCGTCGTCGTTGTCAACAACAACAGCAGCGCGTGTCACTGCGCACGACACTGACGGCGACGACGATGGCCACCACCACCGCCCCTACCACGATGACAACAGTGACAATACAGGCAACCACACAGCTACGTCGTCGACAGCATCGCTGCCGCACCTTGACAGCGCCCACGTGCTGCGCAAAGAGGCGCGACTGAAGATGTACAATGACGAGCGAATGTTTGTCACCACGCTGACAGACATGAGCCACGCACTGCGCTGCTACTCGGACAGACAACGGCGCAAAGAGGAGCTGCAGCGTCGTCTGCACGAGCTCAATGCGCGACTGCGCGACATGCGGCTGATGCACCCCCTCGGCAGCAGCGACGACGCCGTCGCCTGGATTGTGCACATCGCCGTCAGCGAGTGCACCGTGTTCTCGTCACATACGCGTGCGCCGTTTCGGCTGACGTATGAGGTGATCGTCGATGACACGGCGACGATGCGCGACCCGACGCGGACGACGCTGCGGCGCGCGGACGGCTGCTTTCGTGTGCACGCCGACGCGGAGGCGGTGTACGTGCCACGAACACGGCCAACAACAACAACAACAGCAGCAACAGCCGCGACGGACGGTGACGAAGACGGCACAAGCGTGCGCGGTGGTGACAGTGACGCTGTCGCGACACGCCACGCTGCCGACCACAACAATGACCACAGCAAGCACGACGCTGACGACGACGCCGACGCCGCGAGCTACGGCGGCGCCGTACACGACACGCTGCCGTACCTGCACGACGTGTTTGGCGAGAGCACACGCGAGCGCGCCGCACGTGTGCGGCGTCAGTCGCCGTGGGGTGCCCACCCGCGCTGGCAGCTGCGCTCGCTCATTGTCAAGGCCGGCGACGACCTGCGACAAGAGGAGCTGGCGCTGCAGCTGATTGCGTTGTTTGACGAGACGTGGCGTGCCGCCGGGGTGACGTGTGCGCTGCACCCCTACCGCGCCCTCTCGACGAGCGCCGATGGCGGGTTGCTCGAGGTGGTCGACGATGCCATGTCTGTTGACAGCATCAAGAAGGCGTGTGGGGTGACGTCGCTGTACACGTTCTTCGTCAACGCCTACGACGGCAGTGGCAGTGACACCTCGGTGCGCTACCGCCGCGCGCAGCAGCGCTTTGTCGAGTCCATGGCCGCCTACAGCGTTGTCTCCTACATACTGCAGATCAAGGACAGGCACAATGGCAATCTGCTCCTCACCCGCGACGGCGCCCTGGTGCACATTGACTTTGGCTACCTCATCGCCACCTCACCGGGCGGCCTTAACTTTGAGTCGGCGCCGTTCAAGCTGTCACAGGAGCTGCTCGACATCATGGGCGGCGGCGGCGAGGCGGACGCGTATGGGTACTACAAGGTGCTCGTCTACCAGGCCCTTGACACGGCACGCGCGTGCGCCGACGACGTGCTCGCGCTGCTCGCACTCATGGTGCCGTACACGACCATGCCGTGCTTCGGCGCCGACCCGCCAACGTCGCTGTCGCAGCTGCGCAGTCGCTTCCGTGACGACCTGCCTACCGGTGCCGACTTGGCGCTCTATGTGCGCGATCTCATCGTCGAGAGCGTTGACAATTGGCGCACACGGCGCTACGATCAGTTCCAAACGCTGCAGAATGGCATCTTGTGATTGCTGCGTGTGTGTGTGTTGTCGTTGTCGTTGCATACAGGTTGCTGTTGTTGTTGTGCGTTTGTGTGCTTGCGTGTGCAACTGACTTGAGTGCACGCTTTTGCTCGTCTTGTTGCCTATACACACACACACACATACATACACACATGCACACAAGAGTGCACACGTGTATATCTCTGCGTGTGTGTTTGTGTGTGTCTGCGTGTGTGCACGTGCTGCCATGACCATCACAATAGGCAACACGGCAGCGAGCATCATGCCGACGAACGCGACAGCCACAAGCAGCAGCAGCAGCAGCAGCAGCACTGGTGGTGTTGTGTGCTTTGGTCACCCGCTACTCGACATGATGGCGAGTGTCGATGCTGACTTTCTCACGCAGCACAGCGTCTCGCTCGGCAGCGTCACACTGGCGTCACCGTCGCAGGTGGTGCTGTTCGAGCAACTCGCGCGACGCGCGGAGGCGGTCGAGTATGTTACCGGTGGCGCCGCGATGAACACGGCGCGCTTCCTTAAGTGGCTGCGGCCGCGAACGCGCGTGTCGTATGTGGGCGCCCTCGGCGCGGACGCCTTCGCGCACGAGCTGCGCGAGCGCCTGGCGCACAGCGGCGTCGACGGCCTCTTCGAGGTGCACATGGGCAAGCCAACAGGCACGTGCGCTGGCCTTGTCTGCGCAAAGGAGCGCACGCTCATCGCCAACCTGGGCGCCGCGGTCGAGCTGACGCTGCAGCACGTCCTCGGCGACGATGTACAGCGCGCCATTGCCGGCGCGAGCTTGTACTATGTCGAGGGCTTCTTCTTCAACACGGTCTCGAGCCCCGACAACCTGCTCTACGTGGCCATCCACGCCCGCGAGTGTGACAAGCTGTTGTGCCTCAACCTCAACGCGCCGTACGTGTGCAGCTCGTACCAGGACCACCTCGCGATGCTGTTGCCGTATGTGGACATACTCTTTGGCAACGACGATGACATGCTCGCGTTTGCCGCCGCGCGTTGGCCCGAGTGCTTTGGCGACAAGGTCGCTGCTGCTGCTGCCACCACCACCACCACCACAACAACAGGCGGTGCTGCCAGCAACAGCGACACGAACAAGAACAGCAAAGGCGACGACGCCGCGGACGACAAGGATGGTGCGCCACCTGACGCGGCCACGCAGCGGCGGCACAGCACGACGGGCAGCAGTGTGCGCACGCGACGACTCGAGGCGGCGGCACTGTGCATTGCCAATTTGCCCTCGCTGAAGCACCACCGGCCACGCCTTGTCGTCGTTACGCGCGGTGCGGCGAGCACGCTCGTCGCGAGCGAGCAGGCGGTGCGGCACTACGCGGTGCCGCCCATGGCGCACACGGACGTGGTCGACTTCAACGGCGCCGGTGACGCGTTTGTCGCCGGCTTCTTGGCGCAGTACATGAGCAGCGGTGACGAGGCGCGCAGCGCCGATGTGGGCCATGCGACGGCACAAAACTGCATACGTCATCAGGGCGCACGCTTCAGCGGCGACCCACCACACGTGTGTGACGAGGCGAGTGTGGCGACGGCGGCTGCCACTGCTACGCGGACGGAGGCAAGCGTAGGCCCTGTGGCCGTCACGCTCGCGTCCAGCATCGCCTTGCCTGGCGTCAGCGACGCGGTGCTGCGCAATGCGCTTGCCTGTTGACACACACACACAAACGAGAGAGAGAGAGAATGCGTGCACGCGCACGCAAACACATATATGTGCTCCCGTCTAACTACTTGTCAGTAGCGCACATTTTGTGTGTTTGTGCGCCTTGTGGACACTTGCACGCGCTAAATATGGAAACTGACTTATGTAAGTACACATGCAAGCACAAATGACACACACACACGATCGTGTTGTAACGAGCATGAGCGCACGAGTGTACACACACGCACGCACACGCACGCAGACGCACACGCCAGCGTAAACGTCGCACGCTTGCTTTTGTGTGCGTGCCAGAGTGTACGTCGCCCTGTTGTGTTTGTAGACACACACACACACACACACGCAGAGGGGAACGTACACACAAGTACGAATGTGCGAGTGCATGCGTGCTGCTTGCTCTTGCCACTGACACACACATACACACACACGCAGTGATCATGTGTAGGGTGTGGCACAGGCGGCATGACATGTAGGGCGACGTTACGCGTGCTGTCACGCGCGGCTGACGCGACCACGCACACCAGCGGCCACAACCCCTATCGCGCACAAGTCTTGTCGTGGTATTGCAAGTGTCTGCGTGCTGCCTTTGCCGTCGCCTGGGAGAGTGACGCGGACGCGCTCTACGTGCTCGCCGAGACGCGACGGCTCTTTCGCGCGAACAGTGCCCTGCGCGATGTGGACGTGATTGAGCGCAAGGTGCGCGAGGTCGAGATGCGCTACGAGCTGGCGCTGCACTACCGCGTGCCATACCCCCGCGCGCTGCACAAGACGCAAGGCGCCACACCACAAAGCACCGTCGCCTACGCCGCCTACCTTGACTCGAGCTACGACCACGCGGTCAACTACAACGTGGGCGTGATTGCCGAGGGCAGTGCGAACTTTGTGCAGACGGGTGGTGGCGGCGGCGGTGTAGTGTCGTCGTCGTCGCTGTACACGGACATGGACGAGGATGTGGCAGTGCTCGACGGCCGCGGACACGGCCTCGACACGACCATCGCGCCCGTCTCGACACACGGTCCCGAGTAGCAACGGCAACAACAGCAGCACCTCGCACGATGGGCAAAACGTACAAGTGTGCAAGCGCATGCATAGCGTTCGTCTCTTGCGTGTACACACACACACAAGCACATGTGCAGGAATGTATGTGTGTGACTGCATGCCTTGTTACAACCTTGCGTGTGTGTGTGTAGCACTCGTGTGTGTGTGTGTGTTTGTGTGTGTGCAATGGGGTTGCTGGTAGCGTATACAAGACGACGGCCTCGCGTGTGTTGGCGGTTGCCGTCGTTGCAGCGAGAGACGAGGCTGATGTCGTTTGCGTTTTGCATCGTGTCGCTGTTGTTGCTGCTTGTGCTGCTGTGTGCGGTGCAGCCGGTGCGCACGCTAAAGGTGGCGCTTGTGTCGGATGTGCACTATGACCCGCACTATGGCACAGACGGCGCGTTTGTGTGTACGAGCAACACGAGCCCCACCTATGGCCGTATTGGCTGCGACACGCCACCAGCCCTGCTGCACGCGCTGCGTGACGATTTGCGTATGCAGCGTGTGCAGCACGTCTTCTTTGGCGGCGACTGGCACCGCCACCGCTTTGACGCGCTACTGCACGGCTGCGGCAACATTGTCACGGAGCTGTCCCGCCTCTTCGCGGGCGCGGTGGCGTCGCCGGCGAATGTGTCGGTGTGCCTTGGCAACAATGACATGGTCCCCAACTATGGCTTCAACGTGCGCGCCACCTCGCACCCGCAGCTCGAGTGCGAGGTGCAGGCGCTGGCGGACGTGGGCGTGTTGAACACGAGTGAGGCGGAGCCGATGCGTGTGTGTGGCTACTACGCACACGACGCCGGCAACGCCGTTGTCATTTCGCTGCATACGCTGCTCTGGAGTCATGCCATGCATCCGCCCGTGCCCGAGGAGGACGACGACGACGTCACGAAGGGCAGCGCACGCAACAGCGGCAACGACGCGAGCAGCATGCGCAACGACCCGTGTGGGCAGTTTGCCTTTCTGCACGCGACGCTCGCGGCGGCGCGGGAGGGTGGACGACGACCTGTCATTGTCCTTGGCCACATACCGCCGAGCGCCAATGTGTACGACATTGTGCGCCGTCAACGCTTCACAGGTGCGCCGTCGGACATGTACTGGAAAGAGCCCTACCGACGCCGGTATGCGGCGCTGATGTCCGAGTTCAAGGATGTGGTGCGGCTGCAGTTGTTTGGCCACACCCACGCCCTCGCGGTGCTCGCGGCAACGAGTGAGGAGGGCGTGGCACCGGGCCTCGTGCTGCCCGCCTTCACGCCCAACTATGCCAACTACCCCTCTTACATTATCGCCGAGTTTGACGGCGACGACAGCTGGACGCTGCAGACACTGCAACAGCGCTACATCACCGAAGACGGACAGTGGCACGATGGCCTGCACATTGTCGGCGCACTCGCGCTGCGTCGTGGGCCGGCGGACGCGTCAGACGCACAGCGTGTCCTGTCGACGCTCACACGCAACGATGCGCTGTGGGACAACTACCTGCAGCTGCGCGGCGGCGGCGTCGCGCGCGCCGACGTCTTCCCCTCGCGCAGCTGTGACGCGTTTTGCCGCGCCGTGAGTGTGTGTGGCATGGTGAATGACACGACCGATGCGCTGCGTGCCTGCGTTGCGGCAGCCACAGCCCCGTCACCACCACCACCGCCTGACCACGGCCATGGCAACAACACCACCCGCACACGCGCGTCGCTTGTGACGGCGATGCTGCTGCTTGGCATGCCTGTCATCGTGGCGGCTGTGCTGGCGAGCATGTACGCTGGCGAGCGTCTGCGCCGTGGCGAGGTAGCGTA